>JAHWFP010003460.1:0-29422 GCA_023313725.1 Lithobius niger
CAACAATCGTACGTGGAAGTAGAAGTACATTCATGCCGGCTACCGCTAAACTAGTGACTGATCGATTTGTTTGCAAGCTACAACAATGACAAGGTAAAGAGAAAATATTTTTCTATTTACTATTTAGGCTGTTGATGTGTCGCACTTTGTTTAAATGTTAGGATTTATTTACAACAGCGTACAGCGTTCATCTTTCCCGTACGAGTATTGTTGGGAAGCCAACATCACTGATATTGCTGTCACAAAATAAATGCGCGCAGCAGGGTAGAGCACATGGTAAAAAATCAGCGTATATAGGGTTAAAAGGGTGTCATTTTCTTGGATTCTGAAGCACGACAGTGCGTGGATTGAGAGATATTTCAATGTGTGTCTCGCTTTGCTCTCGCAATCTTTCATCTCTCACCTTCGTAGGAGATTGCATCTGACGTTCTGCAGATGTTTCTCCAAGTGAGGGATCATCAGAAAGTGAAGTGATAAGACGCCCGTAGAAAAGTCTGTACTGAGCAGGACGTAAAGAACAATATTCTTAAAATAAGTAAATCAAGAAAACCCATATAAAGTGTATACTAACACAAATTACAAGTGATGTGTAGTTCTTGGTGGTTGCATTGATTCAGTCACGCTTCTGAGGAAATGTTTGCGCTGATTGAGTGAGCGAAGCGAACGAAGAATCAGTGTTTGTCATCAGAACAGTGCTTTTCTGATAAATTGATTGATCTTTTTGCTTGCCTCCTTGGACGTAACAAAAATATTGACTTACTCTCGAGATAACCGATATCGTATTCTACACTCTTTTAATTTTCTTGATCGTTTATGTGGATCGTTCTTGTCGTTTGTCTGTATCATAGGTGTTACAGCAAGAAAGCTGATCGAGCGTAGCGAGACGACGCGGAATGAGCGAGCGAAGCGAGCGACACCGCTAGTTAATATTAAAAGATCAAAAACGTCTACGGTAAAAATCGCCGCTACTGCACACCACTTCCGGTCGACCATTGGACATCGACAATTTTTGTAAATATTTAATTTGTATAAGGCATGGAGCCGCCCAGCTTAGTTTGTGCTAGGGGGACGTTCTACCCCACATACATGTTGATACCTGCTCAATTTATTTGCAGTGTTGAGTTGTCATTGCTGTGTTTTAAATTGCACAATTAAAGGTAGGCAATCAAAGCTTGACATAGAAGTCTTTTGTTTTCAGTTGTTTTCAATGCAACAGATGGCGATACCGTCAGATTGTCCATCTAGTCATGTGATGTTACGTAGCATGTGCGCCAGGCATTCTGGGAACCTGGCGCAAGCGTTTCCAGGTGAAGGCCAGCTGTGACAGTGAGTGCAACCCGCAACTTCTGTTGCAGGCGGCCGTCTACACGCGACCGTTTAGTTTCGTGGCTATCGTTTCTGCGAAGGAAATCTGGTCATATCGCTTTTATATTTACCAGAGGCTGTATTTACGCTACGTTAAAATTTACGCTCTACCTAACTCTATGATCATTCATGTCTACTATGTTTTTCAGCAATAACAAATAGTACACCGGTCCTTTTAGATCATTGTGTAGCTGCATCACAGTTCCCAACCTTTTTCATACCGCGGCCCCCCTAACAATTTTTTTTACGCAACCCCCCCTCCCCCAATAAATTTCTTTGCCCATCGGTTTCACAACTAGGGGGTCTGAGGGAGCGTTGTGAGCTCCCCAGCGGGGCCCGAGCGGAGCCCCTGGAAGCCAACTTTTTTTTTGTTGCTTTTTAAGAAGCATTATAAAAGTCGTCATTTTGCTCATAAAATAAAAATTCTGACATTTACTGACATTTACATTATCACAACTTCCAAAGTAAACTTAAGATTTTACGATTAAAAGGTTTAAAAAAAAGTAAAATAACTCCAAATTCCCAGTATTACCTGGTTGATTTTGGTTTCTATTGCCTGTTGAAATATACATTACCTTTTTTAAAGCATTCTCCTTCTCAAATGCTGTTCAATCTAGAGAAAATAATTTGAAGATATCCTTCCGCGTCGCTACCCACTGCGCAGGTTTCCCGCGCAGCCCCCCCTATATAAAAGTCGAAGCGGAGCGGCGTTGCTCGCTTTTTCAAACCTCTATTGTGCCCAGATGGCGACAAGAGGGCAGGAGGGCGAGACAAAGGTAATGTATATTTTCGACAGGCAGTAGAAACCAAAATCAACCAGGTAATACTGGTATTTTGGAGTTTCTAGTTGCCTTGAAAATATCAATTACCTTTTTTAAAGCAATCCCTAGACTTTGTCAAAGCAGCGGACGTCATCTGACTCAAGCCCCCTCGGGTAGCAATCGGTTCCCCTACACAGAATCCAAAGTGTGCAAAGGGGTTAAAGCATTCGTCGGGCAGCAATGAAAGGCCCGATTCGATATAGTCCCTCGGCTTGATGGGAAATGTCCCGAAGATAGGGGGACGTAAAAACCGTACGATGCCTCCATAATGTCGGTAATGGGAATGTTACTATAGTGAGCCCAAGATGTGGAAATTGCGCGAAGTTCGTGGGCTGTGACTCTGATCCCTTCTGCTGCACAGCTGATGTGGATTGCTTCATAGGCTTGTACGATGACTCTTTTAAGCCACGTGGCAATCATCTGTGTCGAAGTTGTACCAACTTTATTACTGAAGGGCAGGAACAATTGGGACCGCACCCGGCGAATAGCTTTAGAGGCTTTTAAATAAAAGCGGATCGCTTGAACCGGGCAAAGAGATCGTTCGTTCTCATCCCCTAGAATGTTGAAAAGAGTGGGAATGATGAAGGAGTGTGTTCATTCATCAGGTTTTTGAGTCTTGGCATGGAAAGTTGTTCTGGGAGTGAGTGTTACGACGGTATAATCGTTTAGAAAAAAATAGTCCACTTCTGTAGCCGAGAGGGCTTGCAGTTCGCTACATCGGAGGCAAGCGGCTAGAACCACGAGAAACACTGTTTTCCTTGTGAGGTGGCTAAGTCGAGAAGAATGCATGGGTTCATAGGGTGGAGCCATGAGGGCTGTCAAAACGATGGATCAAAACCTTGCCTGTAGAGGCGAGGTCTGCCGAGTTGAAAAGAGTAGATGAGAGAAGATATTCTATAATCAGTGAGAAGGGCATCGTTACCGGCCGCCTTAAAGACAGTATTCTGGGCGGATCGATAAACTAGGATCGTAGGTCCTCTTAGACCGCTTTTTAATAAGGTCGTTAAGAATCGGAGTAGGTCTGGCATAGGGGGACGGATTGAATCAACTTGTTCCATGATACACCAATGATCGTCACCAGTGGCTGTCGTAAATTTTGTTGGTAGAGGATCGGACGGCTCGCGAAGCGATGCGGACGGCCTCGTCTTCAAAAATGCCTGTTGCTCGGAGGAGCTGGACGACAGTAGCCACCCGTGAAGTCAGAGTACGCGTGGGTTCGGGTGCAGGACCGTCCCTGAGCCTTGAGTTAGAAGATCCGGACGGTAAGGTAGGCATCTGGGAGCGTCGATCAAGAGATCCAGAAGTGCTGGGAACCAGGCTGCGACTGGCCAATTCGGGGCGACTAATAGGAACCGACCTTGAGAGGTGGCGATCTTGCGGAGGACTAGTGATAGTAGGAGGCAGGGCGCGGGGGGGGGGGAGGCGTATGCGTATAGTTGGTTCCGGGTCAGAGCATCCACGGCCCATGCTCGGGTATCCGGAAGTGGGCTGATGAACAGGTGTAGTCTGGCATTGAACTTCGTGGAAAACAGGTTGACAAGTGGACGGCCCCAAATTCTGAATAGATTGGAACACATGGCTGAGTGAAGGGTCCATTCGCCGGTAGGTGGTTCCTGGCTGGATGCGGAATCGGCAATCACATTCAGAGATCCTGGGATGTGGCGTGGTAGGAGAGAGACGTGGAGATGAATGCAGAGTTGAAAAATTTCGGAGGTGATGTGATGGAGGGACAGGGAGCGTGTCCCACCTCCTTTCCGGAGATAGGCCACAGCCGTTGTGTTGTCTACATGGACTTGCACAGTGCAGCCCGTAATGTGATCCCGAAAGTGTAAGACCGAGGAGTAGATGCTGATGCCGGTTCTGAATATGGTTCCGTGGTATCGGAACCGGTACCGGAACCGCTATCTTGGTTGACCGATACCGACTACCTTTCAAAAAATCGGCACAGACCACTAAATCACTTGATACTGTCATCTACTTTCTCTTTTCCAGGGATATGCGATAGGTGGAAAGCATATCTTAGAGAGCTTGGAACAGAAAATTAATTTCAGTAGCATAAATCATCATAAAACTGTGCTTGGCAGCAGATCGTGGATGAATAGCCAACACATTTTCGCGCGTTTTTATTGGGCCACTCACCTGTTGACACAAAACAGCTGACTTGTTGTTGATTAGTCTGCATCATATTACCATAAGCTCCCTTATAATAATAATAATAATAGGCTGATAATATACTAAGCAGAATACGTTACAGTTCATTCCTGTTTGTTTAAGGTTGTCAGGACTTTATTATCATTAGGTTTCTTAGTATTTCTCCTATCGTTTCACAGCCTTGTCAACCAGCGTTAGCTATAGTATCTCTGTTGTCAACCACGTCCTGCATCGCCATTTTGTTTCTAATCGTGCGTTCGTTTGGAGTCAACAGAGCCAGCAATAAATCCGGACTGCAACTCCATTATGGACTCCATTATGCAAAGCTTTGCTAAGACTCTTACGCATCCGGGCTGCAAAAAATCTTCAAGCATGCTCTTATTTAGCCTAAGTTTTTTTTCTATTTTAATTAAATTTTTGAGTTTAATTTAAGTTTAAAAAAAATTAAATGTAATGCATCCAGAAAACAAAAATTTTAAATCATATCGGCTTTACTAAGGGCTAGGACCAATCCAAGATGCAAAAAATCCTATTTAAAAATGCGAAGGACTATGGCATAATTAAAAAAAAAATCGTTTCAACTTTCTGGTTATTTTAAAACTATTTTTTTAACTTAAGTTTTTTAATTTAATTTTAAAAAAATTTAAAATTAAATCTAATACATTCGGAAAGCAAAAATTTTAAATCACATCCGTGCCACTAGGAAAAGGCCTTGGCATTAATTCAGGAAGCAAAAATCCTCTCTAAAAATTGTTATTTTAATCAATTTTTTAATCAAATTGAAGTTCTATATCAAAATATTCATTTAAAAATGTATGTAAATTTATAAAAATTTGACACAGCAAAACGTGGAGTCCCTGAACATAATTATTATTATTAATTTCCCCAATTGCTTTGCTTTGGCACTGCTATGTGGTAATCGGAACCGGTATTGGAGCCGTACAGAACTGGTTTTTGGTATCGGAACCAGTATCAGAATCGGAATTATGGTATCGGTACACCACTAGGAGGAGAACTGCCCAGAGTTCCAGATGGTTGATGTGGTCAGTTGTTCACCATGTCCTAGAGATAGTAAGGTTGTCTATGTGGGCCCCCACCCCGTTAGAGAGGCATCTGTGAATAGGTGGATATGCGGAGACGGCTCGTGACGCGGAACCGTGGCTGTTAGGTTGAGAATATCCAGCGACCATGTGAATGTCTTGAAAGGGAAGGAAGAGTCGATCCTTTGGGGTGGTGAGGCCATTGCGTGACGTGCATTGCCCCACAGGGCAGATTTGTAGTGCTGTAAGGGACTGGCCATCCATCTCCCATAAGGGACGAGGTCTGCAAAGGAATCGATAATGCCGATGACGGAGGCAAGTTATTGAAAGGTGTGGAGAGGTGTTTGGAGAAAGGATCAGGCCGACTGAAGGTGGTTTTCAATCCGTTCTGGGGAAGGCATGATTGATGCTTGATGAAGATCGAAGAATACCCCGAGGAAGATGAAGGATTGAGCTGGTTGAAGACAGGACTTTGGAAAATTGATACCCAGGCCGAGGTAATGAAAAAGAGACACGACAGTGTGCAGATTGTTGGAGAGGGTTGACGGATCGGGGTGAGGTAAGAGGCAATCGTCGATGAAGGCGTGAATGCGGATGCCTTGTTGATGGAGGTGTGCGAGGACTGGGCGCAGGATCATAGTGAAGATGCATGGTGCGTCGTTTAGACCAAACGGAAGGCAAAGGAACTCGTACACAGCTCCATTGTGTAGAAATCGGAATGTGGCGGATCGACGCACGAAGGGGAAATGTGAAGGTATGCGTCCGCGAGATCTAAGGAGACAGTTCAATCGTGGTGTTGTAAAGAGTCCCGAATGGAGGATATTGTTTCCATTTGGAAGTGGGAATTGTGGATGAATTGATTCAGCGGTTTCGCTGAAAATAAGGCGAGTTCCGCCTGATTTTTTGTCGCACAGAAAGATGCTGCTGTAGAAGCCTGGGCTGAATGGAGGTGGTATAACACAGACCGCTTCTTTTTGGAGGAGCGTAGCTATCTCTGCTTGAAGAGGGGTTGGTGCTGGTGCCTCCAGCTCCCATGGCGGGCTTTGCAGGGGAGGCGGGAGCAAAAACTTTGGCTTGAAGCCACTGGAAATAATCGAGAGGATCGTCGAATCGAAGGTTACACTCTGTCAAGCTTTGGCATGAAACCGAAGGCGTCCCCCCCACTACTTGTGGGGGTGAAGGAATGTCAGTAGTTATCACGACCCCTGGGTCGGGATTGGGAAGAGGATTGCCGTCTTCTGTCCAGGGTGGAGGATCAGCTCAGGGAACGACCGCGTCCGCGTCCCTGGGATCGGGAAGGAAAGGGCGAGGCGGATCGAGGAGGGCAGACTTGAGTGGGTTCCTGTTGTTTGGGAACGTTCCATATCTCTTTAGAAGGATCGGGCTTGGATGAGGAAGCGGATCGCGGACGACGAATCAGACGGTTCTTGTTATAGCGGGGTTTACGTGATATGTCCAGATGCATAGCCACCTTGGGGATCAGACCTCGAAACAAAGATTCGGATTCGTGGATCGGTTGGTTGTGCAGAAGGTGGCGTGTGGAATCGTGAAGATTTGGTGCGGTGTTCAGGGCATCTTAAGAGGAGTGTAGAGTTAAATAACGCTATTGTAAACCAATTCATGGCGTGATAGGTTGCAAAGCAACTCTTTCGAAAAACTTGGTTGATGAGGAAGGCCAGTTGACGAGTGTCCTCAGGTGGCGAATCGGCGTAGAGACGTTTGCACAATGCGTTGGCTGCGGTACTGAGAACGTCTGCTTGGGATGCGGCTCGGAGGCCCAACCGAAGGATGCGATCATTGTCACGGAGCACGAAAACAGGAACGGCGGCTCGGCGTGGGAGGTAAAGCGCTGATCCGAAGTCAAGAATTCTGACTGGGGGTAGGTGTCAAGTTTCTTGGGTTGGCTATGCCTTCTCCAATGGGACGGAGGAAGTAATTTTCACGAGCTGGACAAGACGGAGGCGGATCCTTATCCAATTCAAGTGGGGCACCATTGCCAAGGAGGACGCCGTCGGTCCGAAGGAGCGCTGTGAGGAGTGTAGTTGATTGTCCGAGTAAGGGCGGCTGGTCTGGGAGTTGGTCACGGAGCTCAAAGCCGAAGCCAGGGGCAAGGCTGCGGTTTTTGCAAACCGGATCGGAGCTAGGAGTTGGTTTGTATAAGAAACAATCGGGTATGATCCCTTCAACTGTTTTCAATAAGTCTGGTAAAGGGATTTCGGAATAATCGGGATTGCCTTGAAAGGGCGGATCAGGACGATCCGACAGAGACGGATCGGGTGAATAATAGGATTTATTGTCCTCGTTATCTTGCAACATGGGATTAGGCAGAGCCGAGGGAGGATCGGGCAAGCAAGGTAGCGGAGGCGGATCGATAGGGAAGCCAGAATGACCAGCGCCGTCAGATGGGGATCGGTGCCGTTTTTGAACCAAGGCTAGCCATGTTGATGTATAATCAGAGACAGGTGCCTTGCGTTTGAAGGTCCGAAGAGAGGATTCAATAAGATCGTGAACTTGGGAAGCTGTGAGCGGTCCTTAGGTCCGTGCAGTGGCGGATCGGCCACTGACAGACGGTTGGGATGAGCATGAGGATAAATCCAGAGGTGTGAGCAGAGGACCAGAGGAGGCGGCAATTTTGACAGCAACTTTCCGGGCCTTGACCTGAATCTTAAGGCGAGCATAACGCTCCTTAGTGCGGAATAATTCATCAGTAAGGGATCGACGAGGATGACTACACGGAATCGGTGCCGTTGCAGCGGTATCCCAAGGAACCGATGGTAGTGAAAATTCGGATAAGAAATGATTCGGTGGCAGAGGCAGATGCTCCAAGGAATCCTGGTCCGTTCAAAGTTCAAGCACCTCAATGTTGTTTGCTGCTGGCGGATTGGGAGTTAAAGATGCGGATCGTCGAGGAGTGCGGAATGAGGAACCGTCCTTGGGGGTTAACTAAATACGGATGCAAACATATTTACGTTGCCTTTTGGACTTATATGTCAGACTGCCTGAGCGGGGAATCGAACCCACGACCTCTGAAATCAAAGCCAAGGTCCTACCGCTGAGCCAGACTCACACGGCCCTTGGGGGTTCCCTTGGTCTGCGGCATGGTGGAGTCGTAGGATCATGGAATTGAAGAATCGATGTGAACAGCGTGGCGTGTAGAGAAGAAAAGGTAAGCAACGCCGCTCCGTTTCGACTTTTATATAAGGAGGCTGCGCGGGAAACCTGCGCAGTGGGTAGCAATGCGGAAGGATATCTTCGAATTATTTTCTCTAGATTGACCAGCATTTGAAAAGAATGCTTTAAAAAAGGTAATGGATATTTGCAAGGCAACTAGACATTTTTTCCAGCTTATGTCTCGCAACCCTTGAGAGGTAAGCCCGCGACCCCATTTGGGGTCGTGACCCATAAGTTGAAAACCACAGGCCAGTTTGAGCATTCAATTTACAGTCACTTAGGCTAACGAATATGACTTCCTTTGAGAAGGAGAATGCTTTAAAAAAGGTAAAAGATATTTTCAAGGCAACTAGAAATTTGTTTCCTGCTTATGTATCGCGACTCCCGAGAGGAAGCCCGCGACTCATAGGTAGAAAACCACTGGACAGTTTGAGCATTCAATTTACATTCACTTAGGCTAACGAATATGACTTCATTGAAATGGCCAATTTTAGAACACAAGGAACATGCAGCCAAAGTTGGTACTACTCTGGTGTAACGGCGGACGTTACGACGGCTGAGGTGCCTGTAACGCCCCCGACATCTTTGGTTGACACGTACTTTCAGTATAAGGTTCTGGGTGATTGTTACGACTTTTACGACAACAAGCACAGCATGGGCGACAGTCCCGGCATGTGGAATGAAGCGTCGGTGTCCTAAACTATAGGGCCTAACCTTAATACTACTGGTTTTCACTGCCACAACGGTGGAAATTAATTAACTGTTAACTGGAGTATAAAGCTAAAATGGACTGCAAGTTATTTTACACTCAAAAACAATTAATCCACTAGGGAACGCACTGAAGTTTAAAACTCCTGGTTTTTTTTTTAAAACATCAGAAAATGAATAAGAAACACTTTTTCATTCATAGTTCACTAGTCTGGCTTTTACAAGTTTGGAAAAGCAATTTAAACAGAATTTACATTAGGTAATTCATTCAAACAAGTGTAAGGGTTTTAATTAGGCCTAATTGGTCTTTATTACAGAAACAATATATCTAATTAATTATGCATAAAGGTACACATATATCATATAATTATCAATAGATAAACTCAATATTATTCAGTAAAGATCAAATAGGCTCCAGATGATCAGATAAGATGGGAGCTTCACTTTTTCAAATACGACCGAGAAGCTGCGTTCCGAGTAAACAAACCACCATAATTACTTACTGTAAGACTTAAGGATTGGCATTGCATTACACTATCTTATCAGCGTAGCTATTAATTGATTCAGAGAACTCCTAATCGCTTTTACAAAGAGAATCCAATTAAGATAAGATCAGTGTTAATGATCGATCAGTTCCAACAATAACAATCAATCATTGTTAATTGGATACATGCGTGACAGGTCAATTAAGATAGGGACATCTAATGGAGTTATACTAAGAAATCACTAATGTACTTTCAGATCTAGACAATACTTTGATTGACAGGCACAGCGGTCCCCTAATTAAGAGAAGGAGACTGTCAAGTCTTTAAAATTCTCCGTAAATCCAATCAATCAGCTTAGACAGTGATTGACGTGGCCGGGATAACAATCGCGTATAAAACGCGACCCTGGAATGTAACATTCATTCGGGCTTCTTCAGCGTTCCAGTATTGTTAAAATTGTGCACGCTAGTTGACATTTCTGAGGGCCGATCCAGAGTACGAACACGGGAGTTACAGCCGTCTGAGTGGCGGAATGCTGGGCACAGCATTAGGCTAATCCACCGCTCGTTAGCCACAGTCAAGTTCTTATAGAGCTAAGTATTTCTTGCATAGCTTTGGCTATTAATACAGTGATCATGACTATGATTATAATTATTACCAGCGCACTCTAAATTAATTCAAGGCCAGCTAATATAATTTAACATTTAGGATAATTATCCAAGCAATAAGTAGTTATCGTAATGCCAATCGCTACGCCTCACGTCGATTAATTGTATCCACGTCGATCGTTCATTAAGCTCTCATGTTGATTTAATAGACCAGTGGCAATATTTTGTCAAGGAGAGTGTCGATTAAAGGTCTAGTTTAGACGATATAGTGTCTATCATTTACACCTACCCTTTTTCAGTGTCATATATATATGTTTAGTGTACTGATTGAATACAACTAGTATCCTGATAATAATGTTCTCTCTGGTCAAATGGTCACCGGAAAAGAACATTACAATGGTGTGCATAAATGGAATTCATCATTCTTAAATCCCCGGAAAGATTTTTTTGTTAACGTTTAGTTGTGCTTGATCAGTTTGGTAGCGATCGTTCGTTGTTAGTAAACATGTTAGTGCGAATATTTAGTAGCATACGTTCACGCGGATTAGCCATTGTCAACCATGTTGAAGAGAAAAAAATATAGTATTGTTAATCTTGCTAAACCTTGATTAGTTATTGTGCGTTGAGGACGGGTTGGTTTTCGGTTGTAATTGCTGAAATATTTTTCCAGTGTTGAAATTCATGTGCATTTATAGGTTACTTGTATTTAAAGGACCCGTACACATTTTTGTAGTGAATTTTGTCAAACAGGCAATATATAGGCCTAAAATCAGTGTGTTGCATTTGGTTTAGTGATGATCATAGCGGTGATTTTGTGTGGAAAAAATTTCATGGTTGAGTTTAATATAACCTTTACCAAATTATTGCCGACTTCAGGCGTTGAATTTTGGGAAAAGTATAGTAGTTTTCCATTTAAACAACAAATTCACTATTTTGTGGGAAACGTTGGGATTTTTTTGTTGTTGTTTTGTTTTGTGTTCGTGAATTTGAGTGTTGTGCCACAATAAGGGTTAAAATTTAGTTCAACATAAAATATAAAATTAATAAACTAGTTAAGTAATGCCTAGAACTGGAAGTAATCGTGCCAGAGGCACAGTACAAGTTTCTTCAAGAGGCAGACACATACAACGACCCCAAAATCGACAAGATTTTGTGGAATTCACAGATAATTCAGTTAGTACCCCAAATTTGGATAAAACTAATACTACTCAGACAATGAGTCAGTCCATTCTCATAACATCAACGAGATCGATACAACATTAAATTTGCCACCACCTAAGCGAATTCGTTCCCATAAACGTTCAAATCAAAATGATAGGGATCACACCCAATCTAGAACTCCTCACGATGACCGTACACCTTTAAATGCTCAGGTACCGCTTAGCACTCAGGTTCCTTTAATTCCACAAGTTTCATCACACACACACCGGCTCCACCAAACGAGCAAGCCCATTTAAACCAAATTGAACTAAATGAAAATGTTCTGGATATAAGTGCCAGACGTTTCATATTGGACCAGATCGATATGATTTTCAATACTGTTTGGGAGACACACAGCTGCCCACAGTCCGTACCGTAAAAGACCTTGGTATTTACCTTAACTCTGATTTAAAGGCATCCCACCACTGCGATGTCATCACGAAAAATGCTATTCGCAAGCTGGCAATTGTAAGTCGATGCTTCATATCTGGTAGCATCCCAATTAAGGTCTGGGCCTTCCGGGTCTTCGTGCGACTTACTCTTAAGTATGCAAGCCAGGTGTGGTCGCCCACTCTCTTAAGAGACATTGATAAAGTTGAACATGTACAGTGCAGGTTCACCAAGGGGTTACCCGGTTTCAAAGACCTTCCTTATGACATTAGTATGGAACGTACGGGCCTGGAGTCGCTGGAGCAGCGCCGTCTTCGTGCGGACCTGCTTCTTGCCTACAGGATTGTTCATGGGTTCCTTTCCGTCGATTTACCGTTTTTCGAACTTCATTCGTACAAGGCCACACGCGGGCATTCATTTAAGTTGGTGGTCCACCCGGCTCGCACCGAATGTCAAAGAAGCTTTTTCTCGTACAGGGTCACACTGGTCTGGAACGCCCTTTCCGAGAATGTGGACTCTTTTCGTTGCCCTCAACACTTTAAGACATTACTCAGGGCATGCAATATACACAATTGCCTTAGCGTAAGAGCTACCGCTGACTTAATTTAACCACGGGACCAGTGTAAGTGGCACCTGCCCTTCTGTCCTCCCAGTCACTATCGTGGCTAAATCATTATTATTATTAAAAACTTCCAAATCAAATGGCGCCACCTAATCAAACCATGCTATTAAATTTAGTTACCCCACAGCATAATTTTGTGGCACCAAATCTGACCGCGCAAATGCCTACTTTACAAATGCAAAGTAATGCTCAAATACCGCTTAACATTCAGTTGCCAGTAAATACGCAAAATCCAAATCAAACCCATGTACCTATTACTCTAAACGTAGTAATAAATTCAAAGGCTACACATGGAAATCAAACCACTCTAACAATAACCCCAAATCACTTTAATAGACGACACTTTAGCGTGATGGAAGATAGTCATCTTCAGAAAATATTAGACAATACTTTGGCAGTGTGTTTACAATCTACTAACGAAAATGCAAAAACAGTAAACGACAATCATTTAGAAGTATTAAGAACCATCACAACCGCGAATCAAAACAGGGATTCACGTCACAAAACCAGACTTTGGGAGGAATTACTTGCAGCCAAGAAAGCTATATTGCCTTTTGCAGTAGACGACACTTTAGACATTTTTGATTTCGCGTTAATGGTCAAAATTTGCGTACATTAGATCCTTCATTAGAAGACCCAGAACTAGTTTCGGTGGCATGTAGTAAGTGCACACATGGAGGAAAGAAAAGAGATGGAGCTGGCATGACGTCATCGTAGGGACGCCAGCCGAGGGAGGGCGCTTTCGTCGCCTCACGGTCGCGCCACCATCTTGGTTAGTTCGAGAGATCGACTCGCGTAGTTCGCCCAAGCCGCTGACAATGGTACTCCCGTGGGTACTAAACCAATATTATCAGACATTTATAGAGGCGTTATTTTGATTTTTATTAACCATAGCCCGTAATTTACCATAACTGTCATTGAATTTTGAACAATGGTCGTTTGCGTAGCATTCGGCTGCACCAACAGGACGGAAAAGAAGAAACCTCGTGTAACTGTGCGAAAATGGGGTAAAATGTAAATAAATGTAATTACGTAATAGAAAATGTAAATGTTTGCCCGATTAAAAATTCACTGACACTTAATTTAACAATAGTTCACATGAAATTATACGAGGTGGGGAAAATATCGACGTTTTAACCTTTATTCTGTAATGTCAGTGCGGATAATCATTACTACAAGCAGACCTATGTTTCCTAATGCCCAAGTAGAAAATCTTCCCAGTTGCCTTGGGTAGGGGAAAGTGTTTTGAAATCATGGTTTTATTATCTTATTTCGTGTAGTAGTCGGCGAAAAAAAACAACCTATGCCGTTTAAAAGTATACTGCAGATTCAAGAGTTTATGTACTAAACACATTTTTACTTAAATGAGCGAGAAATTAAATCCAATTATACTGACATAGACAGGGGTCGCTGGCTTTTTTTTTTGGGGGGGGGGGAGAGGAGGGGGACCGGTACGGTGGGGTCTCCAAGAAAGACAATAGGGACTTAAAAAGCGTTCCCAGGTACAATTTCAGTTTTTTTTTTTTCATTCCTACTCGGGTCCAATTTTAATTTTTTACGTAATATTTGAAATGGTAATTTTTTAAATGGTACATTTTTTTTTTGGCCCTTTCCCTCTCCTCCCCCCCCCCCCCCCCGGAATAATTCCTAGGTCATGGACATTTCAATTTTTTTCAAAATAGAAGTGTCCCCAAGAAAGACGAGGGACTTACCCAAGCTTACCCAAGTTCAATTTCAGTTTTTTCCTAATGTATGTCAGAAGTATTTTTTGTGTCAGAAGTTTTTTTTCCTATTGAAATGGTACCGATTTTGTTTATTTTTTTGCCATCCCTTCCCCCGTCCCCACCCTCCAGAAAAAAAAATATCTAGCTACTGGCCCTGGTCATGGATTTTTCCTTTTATTGCAAAATATAATTACTTTTGCTTTTTTCTATTTTTACGTATTTCAAGCCGGAAACAGATTCCACAATTTGTATAACTTTCAGATGAGGAAACCACAAAAGAAGCCTCGGTTACTACGACTTTTCTTGGAGAGTGCAGTATTTTTTTTGAATGTCTAGTACTTTGGTTAATTTTAGGCTACGTTTATTAAAACTCCTTAATTCACAACGAGTTTAAACGTTGAAAAAATATTCTAATGCAACCTTAAACGTTGCATTAACAAAATCCAAGGATCTGTAATTGAATTTTGTTTGTGTCTGGGATTGCTATTTTTTAAGTTGAAATAACTAAGCCAGTTTTTTTTTTCTACTTTCATCGAAAAAAATTGAAAAGATATGGAAGAAATGTGCGTTGCCAACGCTTGTGGACAAGCAGTGTTGAACTAACTAAGATGGCGGCCATGCGACTTTCCCTCCGCCAACTGGCGTCAGCAGGTAGCGCGTAGCTGTGACGTCATGCCAGCTCCATCTCTTTTCTTTCCTCCATGAGTGCACAGGCCCAGTTGCTATTTATTTGGCCATGAATCTGAAGCTTGCCACTTCACAAAGTTGGGAAAATTTTAAGGAAAATTTGATTGATAGATTCGATTGCGGAGGTGAAATCATCACACCAAATTTATTCTATACAACCAAGCTCAAAAAGGGAGAAACAATCGAAGATTTTGCTGTTAGGCTAGAGAAATAGCTTCAAAACTTTGGCAAATTAAACTCACGGATTCTCCATCCCAGCGAGAATTTAAACAATTAGGTAGAGACGACGGAATGCGTTTAGTATTTCTTCATGCCATGCCACAGGAAATCGAAGTTCATGTTATATCTCAAATGCGTACCACATTTAGGGATACATAATAACTCAGCTATCTTTAAACGGGCAGTTTTAGCGGGACTTCAAGGGGAAGAAGACGATCCTAACTCGGATAAAATGGGAACTAAACAAAGTTCCAATCTTGAAACCAATAATCTTGCTTTCGGCACAATGCTGGATAAAATAACTTTGTTAGAGAAGGGAATAAATAAACTCCAGAATGCTAACCCTAAGCTTAATGAGGCTAAAGTTAGTGCTATAAACACAAATAACTTGCAAAATAAGGCTTGTTACCGTTGTTTGCGCCCGCGAACATCTGAAACGAGATTGTCATACTAGGGAAGAATCGTTACAACGCGTTAGGCAACGACATGAACAACATAATCAGGAAAGTGGATTTTCTAACAATAAACATTACGCGAAAAATGGTCGCGGAGGAAATAAATATAGAGGTAACAACTGCGGAAAACGGGGAAACTATTTTTCCGGATTTGATAACAGGGATTCTGTACAATTTAACAAGTAACAACCCTTATGCGTACCTAACCAACGCCAACAGTAACAACAATAACGGTGGATAACAGTCACAAAATAATAACTCCAATAACGATAGACAAAACCAAAATCAAAACCACCCTACACAAAATAACGGAAATCGAAATCGTGTTCCACACCACGCCACTGAAGTAGAACAGGGTGATACGTCCAGCCAAAATAATAATTCAAAAAACGGGCTCATAGCCTGAATAACGACAGGGATTCAGAGCTAGGAGAAAACCAGTCGGAACAGAGCAATAATAATCAAAACCAGTACTTTAGCTCAGTTCAGGCTCAAACACCTGTTAAACAAAGTTCCAGTGTGAACAGTAATTATGCATTTAAAGCAAAATGTATTCCGTTATTTTCGGAAGAAGTAGCAAATAAATTAATGCTTAAACTATACTCAGACGCTGAATGGCATCAACTAAAGTTAGCTTTACCCGATCGTATGTTAGCATTACCACGTTAAGCGTCGTATTTTGGTAAAATTCTATCAAAATATGTTGCAAGATCAATAAAAGGTAATCAAAATCTAGTTAGTGAATTCACAAATGCTTTAGAAACAGTTAACAACAAATACGGCTTATCTTGCGATTCAGTCATCATAACATTATTCGAAGATGGTTTAGATGCTACTAATTTTCGGAATTAAATCCAGTAGTTGTTGTTTTATTAGGTAGCTAACGCGCTATTCAGTTTAAACATACAAGCGAAACATTTTACAAGGATAGTGTTAAAATGACTTCAGGTACTTCCATAGGTATTTCGCACGCAACACAGAGGGATTGGAAAATTTGAATTCCAACGGTTGTTGGTGCGTTCAAACCAACAATTTGATTAACATTTTGGGACAGTAAGAGCGACGCCATATCAAATTCCTCACCGGCGACTCATACGTCGCTAGGCAAGGGAGGAAACTTGCTTACGAGCATTCAAGCTCAACGGGCAATAGATGGTACACACCGTACCATCTAGCATCCGAAATAGACACCAGAGGTCAGTCAGGCGAGCGGAACGAAGTATCGCTCGACTCGGAGCAAATAACGCCTAACGGAGACAGCATACAGGTTAACACAATTTTAAATAATGCTAGCGTTAAATATCCTCGCCCACATTTAGTGTTCAATGTTGGACTTAGGCCAGAGATATGTTTAATCGATACAGGTTCTTCACTGTCGCTAATTACAAACTCTGCAGCACAGAGCATGCTTAATAATCGCAAGGTAAAATGTCATGTGCTTACAATGGTTACGCCAGTTAACTTAGTTGGTGTAGGTAATCGACAGATTAAGACAAATAGGAAAATCGTAACCACTATAGGGAAATGTGAATTTTCTAGGAATCAGGAATTTATTATCGTTCCTGATGGTTCATTCGGTAACATTTCGGTACTATTAGGATATGATTTCCTTTCGAACAAATCAGATTCGTTAGTCTTAAATTGCCCCGATAACAGTTTAATTATTGGAGATTTGAAGTTCCAATGTCAGCATCACCAGAGCAAGCTCATATATCCTATAATCAAAATAAGGAAATAATAGGGAAAGTGATAAGCCTAATTACATCTATGTAGCCACGCTTAACGTAGCTACAGACGAAGAACGTGATGATAATCCTAAATCTACATGGAATTGCACACATAAACAACAATTAATAGATGTTACAGTCTCTTTATTTCGAGACGAAATCATTCCATCCAATTCCGAATGTCGAACAACCGGAATTTTACACTATCCCTTCCCCGAAATACAGACAGGAGCTTTCGAACTTGAAAACGGCGAATTTCCTGTACGTCTTGCGCATAGTCTTGTTAACACGACTCCTACAGGCATCATTCCAGTTATGTGTGTAAATTTTAATGGTTTTGACGTAGAATTAAAATCAGGTACGATACTAGGGACGTATACTACTGCGATTATAGATTACGGTGATGAGACTTCCGTAGACACGTGTAGTTCAAATTTGACAACCACAAGTCCCATCGAGAAACCTAAATCTTCAAGTCCTATTGAGATACCTCAAATAGCAAGCCCCATCGAGATGGCGCAACCCACAAACCCCATCGAGATAACTCAACAACAGCAAGCCAAACAGAGTGACAGCTCAGCTAGTAGCCTAGCTGACACTCCCAAGCCAAAATCGCAGGAAGAACGCGACGCGGAATGGGATATTTTAAAACATAAATTTATTTTTCCAGATTTAAACAAGGATGAAATGCAGGAATTTCTAGATATGGTGAAAAATCATCAAGATTCATTTTCAAAAAACGATTTCGACCTAGGTTGTTTTGAGGGATACGAAGTTTTTATCGAAACAGGCAACTCTCAACCAGTAAGTTCTAAAATGTATAGAGTTCCATTTCACCAATGCGAATTATTAGATAAATATCTTGATGAAATGCAAAGAGTAGGTATCATTAAAGAGGGAAAATCTGCTTGGTTGTCGCCATGTTTAATGATAAAAAGAAGGCCAACAGGGTATCGCGTAGTTGTAGATTTACGCGGCTTAAACTCGGTTGTTGAAAGTGTAAGCGTACCAATACCCACTGTGACAGAGAGCATGGCACACCTAAGCGGAGCTAAATACTTCACTCGTCTAGATTTTAAATTTGGATTTTATCAGCCTAAATTAGCGGAAAAAGCCAAACCTAAAACATGTTTCTCTGCAAATTCTAAAACGTATTTTTTCAACAGGCTCCCAATGGGCCTTAAAACGGCTCCAGCGCACTTCCAATTTTATGCGCAACAAATTTTTGCAGAAGTGCTTGGCGCCTATTCTACCGTCTATCTTGACGATTGCCTCCTTAGTAGTCCAGATCTTAAAACCCACATCAGTCATGTAGATCGAGCGCTACAGCTAGTTGCTCGTTCCGGATTAAAACTAAGTGTAGAAAAATGCGATTTTACTAGAAAACAGGTCAAATTTCTAGGTTTTGTGCTAGACGAGAACAGGATACAACCAAATAAGGATAAAACTAGGGCTATGCAGCAGTATCCTACCCCTAAGACACCCAAACAAGTCCGTTCATTTCTCGTTATGGTAAATTTTTACAGGAGACACATCTCACAATTCGCGGAGAAGTCACACATTTTAACTAAACTTACTCGTAATAACTGTAAATTCATATGGGGAGAGGACGAAGAAAGAGCTTTTCAGGAACTTAAACAGGCTATGGTTAAAGCTGCAACACTTAAGCACCCCGATTTTTCTAAGCCATTTTTTTTGGAAACAGACGCTAGTGGTGTTGCGTTCGGTTGTTGTTTAAGTCAGTACCATGGAGGTATAAACTATCCTCTAGCCTACACTTCCCGAACCCTCACTGAGGCGGAAAGAAAGGAAACAACTTCAACTAGGGAAATTTTAGCGATAATTCATTCAATCGATTCATTTTGCTGTTATTTACTTGGTAAGATGTTTTTTTAACTACGGACCATTTAACAATTTGTTATCTTTATTGTGCCTCCTCCCCCCCCCCCCCCAAATTAGAAAGAATCTTACTTCAACTCAGGGAATATGAATTCATCCTACGTCACAAGTCGGGTCGACTTCTAACAGTTTCCGACGCGCTTTCTCGTATAGAGATATCAGTCGCTGTCCTCGGTAGTCAGAACCCAGACTGGATACGACAGCACCTAGCGGCAGAACAAAGAAATGATCCGTATCTAGGAGATATCATTAAACGACTTCAGTCATCGGAAGATTTAATCGATGCATCTAGTAAGCGTAATATCTTTTATAAAGATTACGACGGAATTCTGTATAGGATTAGACTTGCAGACCCAGCTAAAGGTCGTATGCACAATCTTGCACAGAAATCTCTAAATCTCTACGCAACTATTGCATTAGGGACTAATCACTCTACGCCATGCACCGGGCATCGTGGCGCACGTAAAACTAGAGTTTTAATACAATTACATTGTTATTAGCCTAAAATGTTTGATGATATTGCTCATTATGTTAAAACTTATCAGGTATGTCAAGCCTACGTTAGACCCACTAAACCGTATAACGCTGAATTAAGAGCGTATCAACCCCTACAGAGACCAGGTTACTCTTGGAGCTTGGATCTCATTGGACCTTTAAAGAAAAGCATTCACGGGAACGTCTACGTGATGACGTTGATTGGCTATTTCAGTCGGTACGTCATCGTAGTAGGAACTAAATTGTTCTCACACCTTATCGCTAGATTCGGAGCGCCAGTTCAATTAAGGGGAGACAATGGCTCAGAAATACATAATGCTATCGTAGCTAAGTTAGCTAATATGTTTAATATTAAACAGATTAATTTCACTCTTAACACTTCGTGGGTAGGAGGTTCCGTGGAGTCAGCGGATAAAAGAATAGAAACAGTACTGCGTAAATTTGTGCTGTGGAAAATTGGTGCTAATATTTAGAATTGGTAACAGTAGCACTACATGCATGTCCTAATTCGATAACTTTAATTAGTTCACATTATTTACATGATGGTTCGGAATTTAGATTACCGAGCGCTTTAGCATTCGAGCCACCGCTAATCTGTTATGACAGTGATGATACTATAGCCCGTCTAGAGAGTAGACTACAGGCAGCTCAACTAGAAAGCAGTTTAGAGACAGCAAAACTTTTACGATCGCACGTCTCGACCTTACCGTAATTTGGTTGATGATTACGTATTGTTACGCTTCTTTTTACCAATTAAGCATTTTCGCATAAATTACTTATAGCATGGACAGGTCCGTTCAGGATAATGGTATTCGTTAACGATGTTATTGTTCGTATAGTGCATTTTTAAGACCCACTTAAAATCATTCGCGCTCATGTCAATAACTTGCGACCATGGTTCCTAAGAACAAATACTCAACCTATTCCTTTCAATGGGCCTACCGATCTCGAAATGTCGGAACATCTTAACGGCACGTTAACGGAAGCTGAAATAAAATTGCAAAAATACATAGCAAAGCTTTTATTTATCCATTTATCGAGATTGAGCCGCCAATGTATGCGCCTTCTGAAACTGACGATGCAGCTAGCGGATTACTAATGAGCCTAACTAACAAATGCAGACGCGTCGAGTCAAAATCGGCTGCCTATTTGAAAAATAAATACTGTAAAATAGATTACGAGCTTAACAAGCAAAGATGCGTGGATCTACTCATGGTTACGATACCCACAGCAGTAGAATTACACCAGCAATTAGGCTGCGTCGGCAGTGGGAAGAGGCAAACATTGACGACACCTAGAAACATCGTGTATCCAGAGGAGAACAAAGGAAAACATGGCGTCACCGTGAAGAGCGTTCACGCGCTCTGCACACGGGAACCCTAGCGGGGAAAAACGGTACTAGCTTTTCAAATCAACAAAAGTACGGAAGCTGCGCGCAGATAGCAGCACATTTTCATTTTCTCGCTATAATTGCTAATAATACGCTAGAATTTATTTCATTCCAAATGTGAATAGGAATATAACTTAAAACTAATATGCTTCAATATGTGATGTAGAAATAATGTACACAAGGGACACCTCGCTGAATTTAAATAAAACTATTATTGAACACCGAAAAAAATATATATATACAAAAACGTTATACGTACTCACAAAAACACGGGAAAACAATAATGATGCACCCAATAACACACTACAAATTCACATACAGGGAAAATAAGAAAACTTAAATTAAAGCATAATAAACCGACAATAAAAAACATAATATTTTAGTAAAATTAACATAACTAAAACCATTTACAGACGGAATACATCATAAATTCAAACAGCGACATACGTTTTAATTTAAAGACACATAGCAATACAATACGGGTAATAAACATAATAACTATAATTACCACAACATGTACAGATACGCCAAAACACAAGGTAATCATAAAATTAAAAGGTATAAGACAAAATATAATAATGAACAGAATACCTATGACATAAGATGATAACACATTATACACTTAACCTGGGAAATTGATAACAACATACAAAAAGAAAATAATACCCTGAAATAAAAAAGAAAATGTAAATTATGACATACATAACGTAATCAATCACAGATTAAAGAAATCAGCTTAAAACTTTGGAAAATAAATACGATAAATTTAAAATAATTGTAAATTAATAAGATTAGTCCGAAACTAGGGATTTTGGATAAACCAGTTAAGACTTTCCAGACTTCTGGATTAATATAGGAAACTTCCAGGAATCTGTGATCATAAACCCTTGTATAAAATAAAATGCTATATATACAAATATATACAATCACAAGTTATTACGGCAATAACGGTGTCGAACTCTACCACGCCGCTTATTTTAGCAGACGGGTAGAGAGCCAGCGTTGCCATCATCAACAACACCGCTTCTTAGCAGCAGGCTATTGCGGCGATAGGGACGAGTTACCCATTGTTACTGTCGGCATCAGAGTTGCTATCTAAAATAAAATATTAAATGAACAAGATTAATATTTGGTTCACATAATCGGGAACACACGTAAAATTTTCATATACATGCTTATTTTAAATCTGGATTGCGCATAACGATAAAATTTATAGCTTTATCTCGTATTTCACTCCCGTCCATAAAACACAGAATGGAGGGAAATCAATTATGGTGAAAACGGAAGGATGACGTTCAAGCATAATTATGGTGACTTGACCGGATTCTTTTCCGTCATGGTTGTTGTATGCTATGTAGGAATTTGTGTCATTAATATTTTAATGTGAATGATATTTATCCCCCACACAAACCCTTATTAACAAGAAATTGATTAAATACTAACAAACATAATCCAGATACCAACGTGCAAATATACCGCAAAACATCGTATTAACATTGGGTTATAATTTTAATGGCCAGCAGTTCACGGACCAGTCTGTGCACGGACCTACAGTATCTTACCACGTGCACAGAATTTGGTTCCGCATATAGTCACGCTGTCGCACTCGCTGCAGCTGTCCGATTATTTTAACTCGCGAGTTATGCTCGCGCACTAAATGGAAAATTACCAAATATTTCGGTATAGATGTTTATAACAACAGTTATTAAGCTTGTGTATGGACAAGTACGCCGGGAAGTGCGTTATTACAGTAAGCAATACCACCCCCCCCCCTTACTTCCGATTTTCGGAGGTCATAAATATCATTTAACGATTCATCAGAATAAGCAGTTCTTTACTTGAAAACGGAATACGTGCCACGCAAAGTTAATTACTTATACTACGAGGAGTCATGATTCGTAACATTGGCTATAGGCTACCTCGTTGCGATGCACCGCATAAATTATAAATTAATAAACGTTAGAGCATGGCACGGATTCCCATTTCAGGAGATACATAGCTAGAAAATAGGGCAGACAGTCACTTTTCGGAAAAACTAAGTGACGGTCCGACGCCATCTATATAAATGAATTTTAAACACAATACAACAGTATAATTTTACATCCATAAGGATAAGCAACATAAAATTAAGATAAAGATTATCTTAAGTAAAAAAATATTTCGTTTTACATCCATAAGTAATGGATTATAAAAGCAAAAATTGCGATAATTAATTTTCAGTGAATCTCTCAGTTGGTTCTGGCTAAATACATTACCAGTTGTTAATTTGCAGAATGACATCAAATATATACCTTGAAATACTGTATCCCACTACAGCATGATTTACCTATTGGCCTAATACACAGGGCCAAAGCCAAAAACTGAAATAGAAAAAAAAATCAGGGATGAGCAAATAACCGTTCCTTCCCCCTGAGAACCACTTAATTAATAGTATTAATTATTTTCAACATACATGTGAAATTTTCCATCATTAGGAAGGGTCATAGTACGCATAGTACGCATAGTAGTATATCTGTTTATGTTTGAATATTAATATAATTAAAATTTTCACGTATATTATTGCATTAATTGGATTACATTTGTATCTTGTTGGGAACTAACATTATGAATAATATGAGGGTCAATTTAAGTATTTAATATCAGGTTTGTCAAACTTAATATAGTTATACGTGTTTTGCGTAGAAAATCACAGTAAAATTTTTTTTTAATTATTGAATGATGGGTAACAGCCAAAATTACTTAAAGGCTAAGATTAAAATTAAATTTCTTACCATAGTGTCCATTATGGCACACGGGGCAGTCATCCCTGCAGATGGCCAGGCGGAGACGGGCGGATGCACCAGCATTGACTTCGTCGGCGGGCTAAGGGGCTCCTTCCAGGGAGAGGGGGGCGGCGAGTCCTCTGACAGGGCCAACGGGGACGATGTCTGGGAGCGACGGCCTTATGCAGTCCAAAAGGCAGTCTGGAATAAAATCCACTAGGAATCCAGGTACCCCATCTTCCTCCGGCACCTCAATACGGGGAGCGTCTTCAATTTGAAATTGGGTGAGGGCCCTATGAATTTTCATTTGGAGAAGAAAGACGTACTCCGCGTTGATAACCTCCAAAGAAATTCAGGAAATTGTTCAGTTTCCTCAGGGAAAGGCGGATACGTCATATAGTGACAATGTAGGCAGGACGGGGCCGTAATCGGGTACAGTGCAAGAAGTGCGAATTCATACGCAATTGTTGTGCAATAGGGCCTTCCTCGGGTGAAGCGTCATTATTAGCTGGATCCCGGCCAGTCGTTTCCAAAACTATCTCCATATAAAAAAGTCCAAGGACGTAATCTAGGGGCTCTTCGTTGGGGACCATGGGAGAGAAGGGTATTTCACCATTATTCCGGTGCGGACACTCGGCGAAAAACGCTGGTGCCCGCTCATAATAATGGTAGTGATCCAGACAAATTGCAAAAGTCATTAAATTCAGGGATAACACCCTTCTGGGGCGGATCCATGCTTAAGTTGGGTTGGGGAAAGCGGACGAATTTTAAGGCCTGGCGAACAGAGTAAAGCACACAACTTCGTGTGCGGGTTGAAAATTCAAAATTTTTAAGTCCGAGAAAGTGACCTAGAAATATTAGTAAACAAACCAATGGGTGCAGAGTTCAAGAGTTGACGTCACGAAAAACTGGGGGCCATCTTTTCCCAGGGACCAGCTCACCCCCCCTGCTCACCCGGTAACCATCAACCATTGTTTCCATGGCCTCGACTTGCCTTAAATTATGAGGTCGGATTCCGGGCGGCATACCCTAACGCCGAACCCAGAACCCTTTTAATCCACCGACCACTCTCGTTTTATTACCCCCCTCCCTCATCAGTGGGGAGCTCATCTGCTCGACCGGACTCATCAACGACAGTAGGACACGACGGTCAAAAGTAGGTCAATACCTACCCACCTAGACCATGGGAATATCTGTTGCTGCCCAACCCATCCCATTGACCACAAATAGTTGAAACCATTATTCCAGTAAAAATATATTATTTTTTTGGATCTAAGATTACCAACATGAACATTAAAATTTAATAAATAAATTTTATTTCAGTTAGGTATGTACAGGTTATACACAAAGTTAACAATAATAAGTACATGTTTTGCACGTTGGGCAATGTATGACGATAACACAACTCATGTGGTTCAATGTTAATGTTTTTCAGGAAAATGTACTACATACAAAGTTGCAAAGTGTCAAGGAAGGCAGATTGGTAAAAGTGGGAGAGTCACAAGAAAGCAGGATCAATCATATCTTGATCCATGGACAAAATAAAAGATAAGTGATTCAAGTCAATTGACAATGCGAAATTATTGAAAAAATTTATACACCCCACCCCACCCTGTTTGCCATAATAGAAATGACAGGAGTTCACGGTTATAACGTAGCAAAGTAATTTTAATTACCAATCATTTAGGCAGAATGAGCCGATGGTGATCATTAGTAGTGCGAAACGTAATACTTGAATTACCGTTACTTAACGTAAGGTGCATTTGAAGCTTAACTTCAGTGAATGTTCCAGAACTTCCGTTATGGGCATTAGGAATTTCCAGATTAAATTCTAAAATGTCGCATATGAACTATTTGGGAACGTAGTAATTACCCAGAATAGATTAGAAGGTGAGGTCCGTTTAGGGCTATGAACACGACACACTAGTTCATTGTATCGGTACGTCACATGTTTAAGTTCTGTTGGAACGTATTCACTCGTACACACAAGTTGTAGTGCCTATTTAAAAATCTACCGCATGATTAAGAAATATAGTTTTTCTTCCAATTGTGGGACAGACTGAAAAAACCACCATGCGATGGTCAGTTGTAGTGCATACTAAAATCTACCGAATGATCCTCAGAGTTGCAGCAATTGACTCAAACGCCGTCATTCGTCTGTCGACTTCCTAGAAAGTCTTGTCGTCACCTAGATGACAAAATTATATGAATCGGCATTGTATTCATAACGTTTTGTCAAATGTGTCAAATGTGATACAGGATTGACAAATTTCTATTTCGATTTCGAGTGTCACATTTCACTCCTGAACGATATTCCAAATTAGGGTAGCAGGGCAGACCAACAAACTGCAATTCAAATTTAAGGTAGCAGTACCGTGGCCATAATACTGCAGTAATTTATTGAGGCAGGTTTATTAAAAACACTGCAAATCGGACTGTAATTATAGCAGCATATTAAGAAAAATATTTTATATAGTACTGAAAATAGCTGCAACTAGGAAAGAGTTTGGTAAAGCTTGATTACTATTATAATGTAAGGTTTTCTGAAATTATTAGCATTTCAGTAGGCTAGACATTTATATGTCTTGTTCTAAAGTCAGCTGCTTACGTTCAGAAGGGCTGCAAATCATGTGTCATGGCATGGATTTTAACAGCTGCTTTAGGTTTTACAAAGAGCTTGCTATAGATATAATAGCATCCCTACAAGACACAATACTCACACGCACCATAGTGACGGGAATGGTTCACTAGAGACAGGCAAACATTACGCTCAGGGACATAGGTACATACCCCTTGACATTTATGTCTTATTTATTAAAAATATCGAGCTTGTCGGCGGAAACGTACTGGTCGTTTCGACCAGAGCTTGATAGTCAAAAGGATGGAAATATGTCTTCTTTATTAAAAATATCGAGCTTGTTGGCGGAAACGTATTGGTCGTTTCGGCCGGAGCTTGATAGTCAAAGAGTGAAATAATTTTCACACACGCAAACTACACAACACTGTACTCGAAATAAAGGTTATTTTACCGCATAGCTATGAGTATTGATGCTCGATATGCTGGTTATTTGTTTAACGAAAACAAACACATGAACACAAAACCACACGCTCGCCAAGCTAAAAGGAAAGTGTATTTCATTGGGCATTAAGTACAGAATGACATATAAAACTCGATTAAATAGGCTCCAGATGATCAGATTTCATGGGAATTATCAGTAGCCTACCACTTAAGGGTTTAAGCGTGTATAACTTAGGGGAGTCACAAACAAAATCGTGCACCCTCCCCACCTACCCCGAAACATTTTAATATAATAATTTTAAGGTTGTATAACTGCATGTTTAAGGATTTGTGCTAAGTCACCAGGTTAAATTTTCTCCGTCTCATTTATAGTAGTCTAAACTTCAGTAATGCATATACTTCTGAGCGACATTTAACCTGCATGCAAGCAAAATTTTTAGTTCAAGGAAAAAATGTGTGATGCTGTGTACTCCTATGAAGTCTTGTTGCCATTAGTACAATGAATGCGCGTATGATAATTTGACAACGTCAAAGGATTCGATTTATGACAATCTATGAACAAATAATGGTTCATTCAAAGTATTTGGCTATGATAAAGCTAAGCTAAAAGAGTCACATTTGGTATAAAGTGGCATTCTTCAAAATGCATGGGAGCATAAGAAATTATTCAAAATGCACGGAATAAGATTTCAAAAGGAGAAAATTTCGAATTTGTAACAACATAGCGCATAAAGAGGTTCTCTCATTTCATATTCAGCAGGGCGAAACTAGGCCAAAGAGCTAGCAGACGCTCGCTACGAGGAGAAACCTCGCAGCCTTGACCACGATGCGGCCGAGTCTCGGAAAGTAGAACACCATTGATGGAGAGATAGTGCTCTCACCTGCCTCAAACGAGAGGGAAAACTGATGTACTTAAACCAAACATCGACACGAAGCTTGTCATTTGTTTCAGCTCACCAAACACGTCATGAATTGATTCTTCAATTTTGGTTGCCGGAATTGCGTTTCTCAGGTCGAAACATGCTCAAAACATAGCCTACATAGGAAATGAAATTTTAATATTGATTCCCACCCAGTTTGCTTGATGAATGGAGCAATTAAACTACACATTACATAATCCATGTTCTGGTTCTTGCGGGGGACTTTTTCCTCACAACGGGGTTGTTTTTCCTAGCCGCACAACATTTTCGATCCAGGGCTTGTTGGTGAATGCAGAGCTCTTACTATGATTATGTAGAGTGACTTTCTGTTAATAAAGTAATCTGGGTTTGGAAGCTAAAATCAGGAACAATTGAAAAGGTACCGTGATTTTAGTTTGAGCAGGGGCTATGTGAGTGTTTTAATTAGGCCTAATTGGTCTTTATTATAGAAACAATATATCTAATTAATTATGCATAAGGGTACACATATATCATATAATTATTAACAGATAAACTCAATATTATTCCGTAGAGATTAAATAGGGTCCAGATGATCAGATACGATGGGAGCTTAACCTTTTCAAATACGACAGAGAAGCTAAGTTCCGAGTAAACAAACCACCATAATTACTTACTGTAAGAGATAAGGATTTGCATTGCATTACACTATCTTATCAGAGTAGCTATTAATTGATTCAGAGAACTCCTAATTGCTTTTACGAAGAAAATCCAGTTAAGATAAGATCAGCGTTAATGATCGATCAGTTCCAACAATAACAATCAATCATTGTTAATTGGATACACGCGTGACAGGTCAATTAAGATAGGGACATCTAATGGAGTTATACTAAGAAATCACTAATGTACTACCAGAACTAGACAATACTTTGATTGACAGGCACAGCGGTCCCCTAATTAAGAGAAGGATCCGGACTGTCAAGTCTTTAAAATTTTCCATAAATCCAATCAATTAGCTTAGACAGTGACTGATGTGGCCGCGATAACAATCGCGTATAAAACGCGACCTTGGAATGTAACATTCATTCGGGCTTCTTCAGCGTTCTAGTATTGTTAAAAGCGTGCACGTCCTGAGGGCCAATCCAGAGTATGGACATGGGAGTTAGAGCCGTCCGAGTGACGGAACGCCGGGCACAGCGTTAGGCTAATCCACTGCTCGTTAGCCACTGCTCGTTAGATCTAAGTATTTCTTGCATAGCTTTGGCTATTAATACAGTGATCATGACTATGATTATAATTATTACCAGCGCACTCTAAATTAATTCAAGGCCAGCTAATATAATTTAACATTTAGGATAATTATCCAAGCAATAAGTAGTTATCGTAATGCCAATCGCTACGCCTCACGTCAATTAATTGTATCCACGTCGATCGTACATTAAGCTCTCATGTTAATTTAATAGACCAGTGTGGCAATATTATGTCAAGGACAGTGTCGATTAAGGTCCAGTTTAGACGATATAGTGTCTATCATTTACACCTACCCTTTTTCAGTGTCATATATATATATATATATATATATATATATATATATATATATATATAT
>JAHWFP010003460.1:29432-59312 GCA_023313725.1 Lithobius niger
TATATATATATATATATATATATATATATATATATATATATATATATGTTTAGTGTACTGATTGAATACAACTAGCTATCCTGATAATAATGTTCTCTCTGGTCAAATGGTCACCGGAAAAGAACATTACACAAGAACAAAGATTTTTGTCCTAAAAAATAACTCAAATTTTCAACTAGAAAAAGAAGTTCTTTGGGCTCCAGTCCAGGTTTACCCAGCAAATTGAACCGCGTCTGCTAAGTTACAATTATCCTGACAGTTTGTTTCAACAGTGCAAGAAGATCAAACCGTTTGTTTGTTTAGATTAAAGCTTTTAAAATAAACAAGAAAAAGTTCAGTTTTTAGGAAGAGAACCACTCTTACGTTATGGAAGGCAGGGGGCCAAAAATGCTGATGGCTTGCCAAACATCATTTCTACAAGCTACAGGTTTAAACTATAAATTAAGAATTGGGGGGTCCTAAAGATAAACGTTTATAGCTAAACTAGTTGCATACGAACCACTACCATTTTGCCGGGCATGGCAACCTTTGGATGTGACATCTCCACTCCCGACCGGCGTGACCCTTCTAGCTTGTGAGATCTGTGAGCTGTGCTATGGAGGTAGGGCTGCTGGGGCTTTTTATGCTAGCAGTCGGATTCTGGCGACCAAAGCGCGGACGTCGAGGACAGCTGCGCTCTCCTCATTGGCTGAAGGCCAGGAGAACAATGGAAAGTGGGAGGAGAAGTCAGTTTGGCAAAGGGTTTGGGTGCAGAGCCGTTTGAAGGAGTATGGACATGTAGAGATGGGCTCAACTGAAGATTGGGAAAAGCCTTTACATTGAGATATTGACTATGGATTTAATATTTACAAGAGTATTAGGTGAAATGGCTCAAATTAAAACTTAGTAGAGTGGCTTTTGCAGTGAATAATTCACTACTGCTAAATTAAACAAGCTTTAACTGCAAACTGTGATGTTATGCATAAGTGTATTGCACAGAATGACTTTGGGATTGCATTGTGAACAGTTCTTACTAAATTAATACTAAATATACTAAATTAATATACTAAATTAATAGACGGATAAGCTAGTGGTTGCATTCGGATGGTCACAGTCGGAGTTTTATTTGGAGATTTTACCAAAAACTATTTATATTAAAATTTGTGTCCATAAGAATTGCCGATGTCTAAAATGGTTCGAGCTAATGGTAGAGTTCTGGGGGCAAAAGAATATATAAAATACTTGTGGAGTCGTCATTTGTGGCTCCACAAAGGCTGCCATCAATTTAGCATCATTAGGTTAGCCCTACCCAGTTTACCCTAATCTACCTAATAGGTTAGTCCAATTAATTGTATATAATATTATTGCATCACATGACTTCCTGTTGTACAAGTATATATACCACCCTTTACAGGAAGTAAAGTGTCTTATCAGCTGTAGCCTACACTCTGGTAGTCCATGTCTAGTTCTTACCATTGGTGCCCACGCAGGGCTTAGGTGTGTCCATGCCCAGCACATCACAGTTGGCAATGAGACCGGTATCATTGGTAAACATTAAATTTTAACCTTAAACTGATAGGTCTTCAACCACATCTCCGCTCCATATTTGTGGTAAGTTGCAATTTTTTTTAATTTGGCAATGAAAATTAGTGCTCTGGATTACTATTAGAGTTTAAACTTTTTCAAACAGTGTTATTTTGTCGTGGTAGAGCTGTGTAGTATGAAATGATAATAGTTAAATTTAGTACCTTAACAACTAGAACCGAAATGGGTAATTGGATTTATTAAGGTTAATTTTACCATGGCAGTGTTCTAGAACGACGCACTGGCATGCCACATAGGCAATACTACAAACCTGAAGGCTCAAAATATGCGTTGTTAAATTAACGCTAGTAAATTCGATAGTGCCTTGCCCATATTCGGGCTGGTTAGTGCCGGTGTAAAATTTAACACCGTAGGTTTATGCTTAAACTTAGTGAAATTTGGTCTGTGCTGAGGCTTAGGCCAGGAATGATGTTTTATAAAACGTTGCAGTAATGGTGATCATATAAACATTTTTCAAAGTCTAGTCCCTTTTAAATTTGACTTGTAGGCAGTTAATTTATAATACTAGGTAGGCTGCAGTCAAGCTTAATTTATTTCTGTGTTAAATAGTTTACCGGTAGTCTTGAGTGCTAAAGTTTAATTTTTGCAGGTTAAACAGGATTGTAATTAAATTTAATTAAATTTAATCTTGAAGGCTTATGCCAAAGACAGGTCTCGGTAGCAAAACACCTGAAGCTGCTAAAAGTAGTAGCGTGAGTGAAACTGAAAATAATTCAGTAGTGAACGCTAGCATTAGTGAAACTAATTCAAATTTAATTTTAAATTCTGAATTTAGTAGTAGTGAAGACGAAGTCAACATGGGCTCCTCTACAATCGCTGGTTTATTCTAGGAATTTGATTGTGAATCCGATACATGGGAGAAATACTCCAACCGAATCAGCTATTATTTCAAAGCAAAAGAAATAGCTCCCGCTAAACAAGTGAATTTTTTAATGGCATCTGTAGGCCAGAAAATGTTTGATAAGATTCTAAACATAATTTCACCTGATTTACCATACTCATTAACGTTTGATGAACTAGTTAAGAAAGTCTTAGAAGACATCGAGCCAGTGCGCCCTCCGTGGTATCTGAGCATGTAAAATTTTTTTTAGAAGGTCTCAAAAATCAGACGAAAGTATTGGGGAATATTAAGCTGCACTTAAGCTTACGACTAAGTATTGTGATTTCGCTAAAATAACAGACATTAATAGCGAAATGATTAGGGGTCGGCTAATTGGGGGGATCCAATCTCAAGTCATTTAACGCGAGTTGTTGAAGTAGACTCTGGATTTAAAGGCTACAACATCCAGCAAAACGCCCAGTAGGCCTAAATCCACTAAGGATTTTATTTGCTATTGCTGCGGCAAATCCGGCCATGTGAAAACCCGTTGCAAATATCGCGAGTATACTTGTGGTAGATGCCACACTGTCAGCCATTTAAAAGCTGTGTGCAGAAAAACTAGTCATTTGAACCGAACTACAAAATCACTCAACCACACTAAAGCAAGTTCAAGCACGAATTTTAGGGCTAGGCCACAGTCTAAATAGAAGTATAGTTACAAAAAAACGCGTTCATAAACTTGAACGCGATAGCGACAGTGAAAATGTCCAGGTTGCTGTCGCCGAAAATTCAGAGTCTGGTTCCGGGTCTCATAGCGATTCAGACAACGACTATCTTGTTCTGAAAAATAATACTCTTGGAGTGAGTCAGGCTGCGGGCCAGATTTCAATTCCCCTTCAAACCAATTTAAGATAATCGTAGTAGTTAATTCTATGAAAATCCATAATTGGAAATTGCCAGTCTACCTAAATGGTGTCAACCTTGAAATGAAACTTGAATCCGGGGCAGGTGCATCCATTATTCTTATTGAGTGGGATCAGAAATATTTGTGGATTGTCCTTTAAAGCTCTCCGTATTCGATACACTCGTACACTGACGGAATTGAGAACACTATTTACACTATAAATCTGAAGGTTGAAGTCAAAGGTCAAATTGAACACTTGGAGGCATTAGCTTCCAAACTGTATAAACCTGCTTTAATGGGAAAGGATCTATTCTATTTTTCGGGTTGATTTCCATCCATTTTACGACCTACAAACCAAAGTTAAACCTAAGAAAGGTGTAAAGCAAATTAAAACTAGTATTACACCAGTTGACACTTCCGAAATAGCAAAGGGTTTCCCTGAGCTATTTAGTGAAGGTATGGGTAAGTTTAAGAACTTCAAAGATAAGATTAATTTAAAACCTGATGCAATACTGTGTACTGTCATGTTAGACCAGTTCCGTTAGCACTTAAAGAAAAGGTTAAACAAGAATTTCATAGGTTGGTTGGCCTTGGAATTGTAGAGCCTGTGGAGACCTCTCAGTGGTCTACTCCCATCGTCATAGTTCATAAACCGGATGGTCAAATCCGGGTAATAGGCGATTACAAAACCAACGTGAACCCTCAACTGGAAGTTGACCACTATAAGGTCCCCACGGCCGCAGAATTATTTAGCGAATTAGCAGGCAGTGACACTTTTTCCCTTATCGATCTTAAAGATGCCTTTCTGCAAATTAAACTTGATAAAGAGTCACAAGAAGTTTTAACAATAAATACACCCCTGGGTTTGTTTAAATGGCTTCACGTACTCAAGTTACCAGTATAATACCCAAATGTCTTCCGTTTTACGATGACATCCTGGTGAGCGGAAAAGGGGTTGCACATGACGAATCTTTAAATAAACTGTTAACAGCTTTACAAGATGCAGGAGCCAAACTTAAGATCGAGAAGTGCAAACTGTCGCGGCCTAAATTAAAATATTTAGGCCACATGATAAATGCAGAGGGCCTGCATACACTCCCAGAGGTTATCGAACAGTCACAAATGCTCCTAACCCAACGTGTATTCAAGAGCCACAGAGCTTTTTGCGTTTTGTAAACCATTACTCAAAACATCTACCCAATCTCGCTCATATTCTGTCACCAGTTACACGGTTATTAAGCTCAAGTGTGAAGTGGGTTTAGGGGGCAGAATGTGACCGAGCCGTGAGTAAAGTAAACAAATTATTTCTTAAATCTAAAGTTCTGGTTCATTACGATCCGAAATTAAGAAGCTCGTTTATGACGGCTCACCTTACGGGGTCGGCGCGTGCCTTATGCAAGTCATGAAAACGTCGAATCTAGACCTATAGCTTTCCCTTCACGTAAGCTCACTCAAGCAGAAATGGGCTACTCTCATTTCGATCGGGAAGCTCTCAGTGTGGGGGGAGTGATGCAGTTTCATGAATACGTTTACGGTCAGCGATTCATACTTCAGTCTGACCAAAAGGCCCTAGTACGGATTTTTGGCCCTAAAAAAGGAATACCGCAAATGGCAGCCGCCAGGGTTCAGCGTTGGGCAGTGATCCTTAATGCTTACGACTATGAATTTGAACATATTCCCGGTAAACTTAACTGAACAGCTGACGTGTTATCTCGACTTCCCCTACCAAATACTGAAGAGTTCGAAAAAGCTGAAGCACAATACAATGTTCTTGCTTTAGAAACTTTCAAACCTACCAGTTTTAAACGAGACACTAGTTCTCGAAAGCAAACGTGATAAAATTCTTTCCAAAGTGTATCGCTACGTGAACCATGGCTGGCCTGAAAAATGCGAAATTCCAGATCTGTTGCCATACTTCACACGCCGTACTGAAATCTCGGTCGAAAACGAAATCTTATACTGGGGGTATAGAGTCCTGGTGCCGACAGCCTTGCGGAGACAAATCTTGAAAGACCTACACAGCGCTTACTTAGGCGTAGTTAAATTGAAAGGTTTAGCTAGGCAAAAAGGCGTAGTTAAATTGAAAGGTTTGGCTAGGCAAAAGTCTGGTGGCCTAAAATAGACTCTGACATAGAAAACAAAGTTAAATCGTGCCAAAATTGTCTAGAGCATAAAGAAACTCAAGCAGCTGGCCCCAAACACACATGGGAATCCACTAAAGCCTAAAGCTAGGATGCACGCGGATTTCCTTGGCCCGATGGATAATTATATATTTTTTATCCTCGTAGATGCATATTCAAAATTCCTTTTGTGCATAAAATGAAGTCCACAACGTGTGCACGAGTTATTGGCATATTAAACAATCATATTGCTGAATATGGTTTAATGGACAGCTTAGTTACGGACAATGCTGCCCAATTTATGTCCTCAGAATTCCAAAATTGGTTAAAATCCAATGGGATTAGGCACATGACAGGCGCTAGTTTTGCGTTGTGGACCAACGGTTTAGCAGAAATTTATGTCTGCAATTTCAAGAGAGTCTACAAGGCCGCGCGGCGACAGGGGTCTACTATTCAAGAGTATAAACTCTTACTTGTTATCAGCACGTATCACTATCTCCGCTATCACGCAAGCAACACCCGGAAAATTATACTTTAAACGAGAGTTAAAGTCTCGGCTGGATTTATTGTTCCCCGACCCTATTGCGGCCGTTTTCCGTAAACAATTACAACAAGTACAGAGCACGCACCATCAAACTGTATCAAATAGGCGATAATGTTTGCTACCATGACTATAGTACTACTAACGATAGGCTATGGTCTAAAGGTGTAGTAAGTCAGATAGGCAGTAATCAATCCTATATTATCGTTGACACTAACGGTAATACGATTTGCAAACATCTCGAACAGCTAAGATTACATACCACTGAAAATGAATATCCTGAGCAGTCACCAAAAGCACTTAATCCGATGGTGAAAAGCAATAATTCAGGCGTGAATAATAATGAGCAACATCACTCTTTTTCAAAACGCATGTCATTTGGTGGTAATAAACGTGAAAAGCCTAGTTCCGCTGACGTAGTTCCTGCTCGCAGATCTCTTGGCCAATCCAGAAAGTCAATTTCTGGTGCCGAGGGCTCCAATCCACCAATCAATCAGCTTGGAAAATCACCTGAGAATGTGCCTCGCAAGTCACCAGGTGGCAGGAAATCTCCAGCGAAATTACCCCTCACACACGAAGTGGCTGAGTCTACAAACGTAAACACCCAATCACCTTTGGCTAACACCAACAGCGCCTCTTCTGTAGAAATTTTAAAGCCAGAAAGGTCACAACTTTCATCGGTTGTTATGTCACCATCTACTAAACAAACATCACCGAAGCCAAGTCATGCTAATAAAAAATCGAAAGTGAATCCACACAAACGTAAAGTTGTGCTATCGCACAACTCAGGACGATATTGCTGCGCAACTTCTAAATCCACAAAATCGTTCGAAAAGACTGCGAAAGGCTCCAGACAAGCTGAATTTGTAGTTTTTTTTAAATTTACCTGGTGGCTACAACTTCTTCGTTTTTCGTAGTAATCCGTTGCCCGTGAATTTGATGATAATTCTTTTTAAACTGTAGCGAATAACGCTAACATGTCTGTCCCTAGTTAATCGTGCATTGAATCGGCTCTGTTAATTTTAAAAAGTCTGCCTTTAAAATTAGGTAAACATGTATTGTATATTGTTGTACGTGCGAAAAAATAATTTCACGGTTTTATCTCTTTGTATCTTTTTTTGTATTTTCATGTCAACAATTCTTCACACATCGGGACAAAAAATTGCTTGGAGCTGCAATTTCCACTCCGGTGTAGCTCTAACCAAAATCAACATCTGCAACCTGTCTTTATTGGATGCCAGATGTCCCACAGCAACGCTATAGCGTTTTAGCTGCAGTACTATTTACTGCTAAAAGGAAATCTAACTACCGTATTTTCACGTGTATGGTCCGCCTCTCAGATAATCCGCAGGCCTATTCCGTAAGCATTTCAGGAAAAAAATCGCCCAGACAATCCGCACTCCCAGATAGTCCGCAGTTTAAAACTATAATTAATTTTATAATACTGCATAGCAATGCTTATTAATTTTAAATAAATTATAACTAGAAGCCCCGAAGTCATTAATAAAAAGTCAAATAGAGTTCCAATGGTTGCACGCAAAAATAAACATCGTTCAGTCTAACACAATGTGATGTCTGCTAAGCACTCAAAAGTTTTAATCAAAACCATCAAGATTTGTCCTGTGTCATTTTAAGCAATGGGGACGAATTTGGGGGGGGGGGGGGGGGGGGGAAGAGAAATATTGGGTTAAAATTAGGCCAAATCAGGTAAGCCACATTTCGTTTTGGCCAAACAGAAGAAGATATTTTCCCAACATTTTGAATTTTAATCCCTCGCATAGTTCGCACCTCAGATTATCCACACTAATAATTCAAAGAAATGTACGTATAGTCTGCGGGTAATACACCTGAAAATAAGGTAACAAAAGGCTACGTGGAACATCAACAACTACAATAAAATTCTAAATGGACTTTATAAAAATTGCTCCTGAAACCAAAACAAAAATTTAAAACTGGCAAGTTTTCAGTCAGTTTCATTAATGTTAATTTTGCTTAAAACCGAACATCTTGAGTTTTTTTTGTTTTGTAACCAGCTTTCAAAAAAGTGTTTAGTTTTCTTTTTTTTCGAAACCGAAAAACTTTTGTAACTTCTTTAAAAATAGACAGTGAACTAAAAAATATCTTGCCTTCGTAACCATGATTTTATTTTCAGCTACGATTAGATTATTTTTGTTTACTTTCTTTTACTCGTTCTCTGTATTGTGGAGTCGTCATTTGTGGCTCCACAATGGCCGCCACCAATTTAGCATCATTATGTGAGCCCTACCTAGGGATGGGTCGGTTTCATTTTTTTGACTTCGGTTCCGGTTTCGGTTTTCACCCCCAAAAAACCTCGGTTTCGGTTTCGGTATCGGTTTTTGCCACCATCCACCGCAACTAGCTATTTCTATTTTTTTCCCTGTAATACGGGCTTCTAACTCACTATTTTTTCACTTTCAGCCGCGTGATAGACCATGGGTATAGCTGTGGCACTATTTTCCTCCATTTTCATTTTAATGACTAGAAGCTTTGTTGTCATTCATACGTAGAAAATAATAATTATTTTTAAAAAATAAGGAAATTTTTGATTTTTCGAATACCGTACGAAAAACCGCCACAAAATCCGAATCGGTTTCGGTTTCGGTTTTCAGTAAAAACCGAAAATTCGGTTTCGGTTATTGACTCATCCCTAGCCCTACCCAGTTTACCCTAATCTACCTAATAGGTTAGTCCAATTAATTGTATATATTATTGTATCACATGACTTCCTGTTGTACAAGTATATATATCACCCCTTAGAGGAAGTAAAGTGTCTTATCAGCTGTAGCCTGCACTCTGGTAGTCCGTGTCTAGTTCTTACCATTGGTGACGACGCAGGGCTTAGGTGTGTCAATGCCCAGGACATCACAATACTCTAGCTTAGTTAAATGCTACAACGCATTAATTAAATTGGATTTAACTGCTGCTGCAGGAAGACTGATTTTGATTTAGGTGGACATTTTTCATGTTGTTTGTGGCCATCAAACTGTAATAAAAAATATCGTGTAAGTGTCTGTATCCACATGTATATGAGGTTAGTTCCCGAAGGCAGCCCCTCTTAAGTCACAACTAAGCTAGTGTATGTGGGCTTTTTGCCCTAAAAGAACAACGAAAAATAATTACAAATTTACAAGGAGTTTTCAGTAATGGCGGCCGGAAGTGATGAGCGCTGCGGCAGGTTTGGAGTGATTTTCAATTGGCTGTAGTTAATTTTCTAGGGCGAATTTCGAGATTCTGTTTCCTCAGAATTGTAGCTGGACTGCAGGGCTATTAAATGGTGAAAAGTTTGGCCGTTTCTTTCCATTATTGACGGAGATATGCTTGGTCAAGGACTGATGTCTTTTTGCGTTTTCAGCGCTCAAGGAAAAAAAAAGTGTTCATTGTGAAAACGAAGGTTTTTTCGGTGGCCCAACATTACACGCCCCCCCACACAGAGGATTTTATTCAGAGTTCCATTGAACTCCGAATAAAAGCTAAAACATAAGGGTTAGTTAGTGCACACAAGCTATGCAAAAAACAAACCTGCTAAGCCATGTAGAAAATGACACAAAATAAATCACACTGTTTACAAAAATATTAACTTCGCCATTTTGTATTTTTGGGGGACTAACATTTTTGTGGCTCAGAACAATTTAAGTAAAAATAAAAGTTACAAGTTAAGAACACTAATTTTTGCAGACAAGACAAGAAGTCCATTCAGCAGAAAAAGTTAGTAAATAAAGTTGCTGCTAAAAGCAATGAAATATTGCCATGAGAAGGTATAAACAAACACCCGTCGTAGCATCCAGGAACTGTAGTGAAGCCTAATGCAGATCCTTCTAGATACCACACACTGGGCTTCACTGTGGTCCTCAGATGCCACGACTGGTGTTGGTTTACAAATACACAGTCGATTCCGTTGTTCCTTGGACCTTAATGTCAGCATGCCCGAGAAGGAGTTGAACCGGAAACCTACAGAACAGAGAACTCGAGCAGTTTGACTACAGTGACTTGCCCTCTCATCGTGGTCGCGGCACCGTAGGAGTAGCGGCACTGCGTCCATATGTTGTAGGCAAGCGACTATAGCATCATTCTTTGAATTTTCAATTTTTACTGGGGTGTACTGCTATCTAAAGGAAAACAACTGTCTTCCAACACTTTTTACGTTAATTTAAAAGTAGCTCTACGCTCTCATCGACAGCAATTTCTTCAAATGAGATGATAAAGAAATATAAATGATTTCAATGTATCTCTTAACCTTTAGGGGTCTGAAAACAGGCAAAATCGAAAAAAGCAAATTTATGAATTGATTTCTCCTTTAGCAAAATGGTTTCACTGTGTTTCAGTATCATCCGTATGTTGATATTGGAAATTAGACGGTGTTTAGTTTCAAATGCATGTGGGGAGGGGAAATCACCTGAAAACCAAAGACCAGTGGAAGTACCTTACCAAGCACAGGCTGCACTCCGCAAAAAAATGTGCCATGGCATTTAAATTTTGTTATTCTAGCTAACTTTATGCAAATTTAGCAATTAAATTGTAAAATTGTATAGACCGACATTAAAAAGACACGCAGCCTTTAAATCTCGCTGTATAGTTGTGAGGCTACTGTTCAGTCTTCCAACTCTATGCGTTGCAAGTATAGCCTACAACCAATGGCAAAAGCTTTGCATTAGAAAGCATGGGTTAATAAGAAACATGTAATAACGGGCCGCCGAAAACCTTAGTTTTCCCGACAAACAATTTTTTTCTCGAGCTCACAAAAACGCAAAAGACCTCGGTCTTCTCCCCTCCCCCGTTTTTAAAATAATGGACCGAAGCGGCCAAACTTGGAACCCTTTAATAACCACAGTCTTCAGCTACAGACTGGGGAAAACAGAACTTTAAAATTCCATGTAGAAGATTCACAATCTGAATTTGAAAATCTCTCAAAACCAACCGCAGCGCTCACCACTTCCGGCCGTCATTATTGAAACTCGTTGTACATTTGTAATCTACTTTCATTATACTTTTAGGGCAAAAAGCCCAAAACACTAGCTTAGTTGTGAATTTGGAGGGGCTTCCTTAATTGGTACTTAACCTCACATAAATGTGGATACAGACACTTACACGATATTTATGTATACTTGACTGATCACCAATGGTATAGAAAATGTCCACCTAAGATCTAAACTCCGTCTTGTTGCTACAGCATTTAAAAACATCCAACTTAATTAATGCGTCATAGCATTTATCTAAGCTAGTCTATTTAATCTTTTCATATATTCTTTTATCCCCCAGAAACGCTACCATTAGTCCGAAACAATTCGACACCGGCATTCTCACAGACACGAATTAATGTGTTAATATTTTTGCTTTAATTCTCCATTAAACTCCGACAGTGACCATCCGAATGCAATAACTAGCTTTTCCTTCAATTAATACGAATTATCTTGAAAAGATTTGTTCCCAAAGTCAACCTGTGCAATTAAAACTCCGTTTCTTCCCCCCCCCCCAACCTAGTTGTGGTGTGTAACACTGCAGTTTACTGTTTAAGCTTGTAAAAATTAATAGTAGTTATTTATTCATAATCCAAGCCAAACTACTAAGCTTTAACTAGAGCCGTTTCACAAAGCACTCATGTAAATATTCAATCCATAGTCAATATTTTAATGTAAAGGCCTTTCCCAAAGTTCCTGAGTTAAAACTCAATTTGGCCTATCTTTGCATGTCCCTACTCCTTCAAACGGCTCTGCACCAAAACCCTTTGCCAAACCGACTTCTCCTCCCAGTTTCCATTGTTCTCCTGGCCCTCAGCCAATCAGAGGTGCCTAGCATCCTCGTGAGTCCGCGCGTTGGTCACCAAAATCGATGCTCCAACATAAAAAGCCCAGTTGCCGTCCCTCTACAGCTCAGTCAGCACAGCTCGTGGATCTCAAAGCTAGAAGGGTCACGCCAGTCGGGAGTGGAGACGTCACGTCCGAGAATGCCATGCCGATAAAAATGGTAGTGGTTCGTATGTTTATAGTTTAGCTTTTGAAAGTTTAATTTAGGACCCCTAATTCTAAATTCATAGTTTAAAAACTTAACTTCTAGCTAGAGAAAATTATGGTGGGCAAGCCATCGGCATTTCTGGCTCCCTGCCTTCCATAACGTCAGAGTGGTTCTCTTACTAAAAACCAAAACTCTTTCTTGTTTATTTTAAATTTAACTTTAATCTAAACAAATGACGGTTTGATCTTTGTTGAAGATTCAAAGGAGACATACTTCATGACTAACTTGTAAAGTTGCCGGGCTTTTTGCATCTTAGATAGTTTTAGGAAAAACTCTGGGAGGTTGAGCTTTTGGTTCTTGGAAAACTTAGAAACAAAACTGTGGACAGTTGATTTTCTAGGAAGTTGAAACATACTGTCAGATAAATTGTAACTAGCTGACGCTGTTCAATTTTGCGGGTGTCTCCGGGAGTACTCAGTATTACTTTTTCTACTTAAAAAATTTGACTGTTTATTCAGAAACACAACTTATCGTTTTTGTCTGATTTAAGTGAATTACTAAAATATAAATTCCCACATGTTGCTTTTAATATTTTACTCAAAAGCTGTTCAAGTGAACATTAAAGTGCCCTTTATATATTTCTGATGTTATAATAAAACCAGGAGTTTTAAACTTCAGTTCGTTTGCTAGCCGATTAATTGTTTGAGTGTAAACGAAATATATAGCTCATCTTTAGCTTTTATCCTCCTTAAAACAGTTAACTAATTTCCACCGTTGGTGGCATTGATTACCAGTAGTATTAAGGTTAGGCCCCTTTAATTAGGATACCGATGCTCCATTCCCCATGCTAGGATAGTAGCCCAAACTGTGCTTATATCGTAAAAGTCGTTATAACCACCGTAAACCTTAAACTGAAACTCCATGTCAACCAATGATGTCGGGGGCGTAACAAGCGCCTCAGCCGTCTTAGCGTCCGCCGTAACAAGCAATTATTTTTTTTAAAGTTTTTAGGACCCTTCGTACGAGTATTTATTTTGAAACAAATGGACATTATCAAATAGAAACATATTTCTTTTAAGAAAGAAAAATTTGATAATCGCTAGGTAAAGAGGACAGTTTCAAGTACTGTAAATAATTTTTTGCAAGAAAGGACAATTTCTATAGGTATGGCATTGATATTTGATAATTCATTAACATGGCCTAAAAAGATAAACTTTAGGTGTAACGTATTTACGAAAATACCTTAGCTATAGGCTACATTGTAACCATTCTAATTCACAACTTTATAAGACATACACAAAGTAACCCCATTGTAAAACAATGGCACAAACAGGATTTTGTTGGAGGGGGGGGGGAAGGAGTTAAAGGAAATTATAATTCAAAGTGCGGGCCGAGAAATTCAGTTAACAGGTCTGGTGAGGGAGTGTTGTCGGGTTTTTCTCCCTAAAAACAGCATTTCCAGAAGCTTGAGTGCCTTTAAAAAAGTTTAAAAGGTTTTACGTTTACTTTTATCAGACTTTACTAGATTGCCCCCCATGAGTGTGCCACTGAGAACAAATCACATTACTTCAAGACCGACGTGTAATGTTGGATTACCAAAAAACCTTCGTTTTCACAACTAACACTTTTTTTTCTTGTGCGCACAAACGCAAAAAGACCTCGGTTTGTGACCAAGCAAATATCCGTCAATAATAGACTTAAACGAACAAACTCTTCACCATTTGATAGCCCCGTACTCCAGCTACAAACCTGGGGAAACAGAACCCCGAAATTCATCTTGGAAAATTAACTACAGCCATTTCAAAAACACTCCAAACCTGTCTTAGCGCTCGTCACTACCGGTCGCCGTTATTGACAAACTCCATGTATATTTGTAATTATTGTTCGTTTATTCGTTTAGGGAAAAAAAACCAAATAGTTGTGAATTAGGAGGGGCTGCCTTCGGGTACTTAACCTCGTATACATGTGGATACAGACATTTAAGAGTAATATTTTTAACTGTGTTTGTCGGCCGCAAATGTTATGAAAAATCTCCCCCGAAATCGAAATCTGTCTTTCTGCAGCAGCAGTTGAATCCAATTTAATTAATGCGTTATAGCATTTAACTAAGCTAGACTATTTAACCTTTTTATGTATTATTTTGCCCCCAGAGCTCTACCATTAGCTCGAACCATTTCAGACATCGGCAATCTTAATGGACACGAATTTTAATGTAAATAGTTTGTTTAAAATCTCCATCCAAACTCCGACAGTGACCATCCGAATGCAACAACTAGCTTATCCTTGTATTAATTCAGTATATCTTAAAAAGATCTGTTCACCAATGCAATCCCAAAGTCAGTCTGTGCAATACACTTCGTTCCCCCCCCCCCCTTTAGTAGTTGTGATGTGTAACATCGCAGTTTTCAACTAAAGCTTGTTTAATTTAGCAGCAATGATTTATTTATTGCAAAAGCCACCCTACAAGCTTTAATTCGATGCACTCCAAATAATATTCATGTAAATACGATTCCTAATTTTTTAATGTAAGGACCTTTCCCAATGTTCAGTTGAGTTAAAACTCAATTTGGCCCATCTCTACATGTCCTTACTCCTTCAAATGGCTCTGCACCAAAAGCCTTTGTTAAACCGACTTCTCCCACTTCCCATTATTCTCCTGGCCCTCAGCCAATCAGAGATGCCTAGCATCCTCGACTCCTCGTGAGTCCGTGCTTTGGTCACCAAATCCTCCTCTCCAGCATAAAAAGCTCCAGCAACCCTCCCTCCTGAGCACAGCTCACAGATCTCAAAGCTAGAAGGGTCACGCTAGTCGGGAGTGGAGAGTCACGTCCGAGGATGCCATGCTTTGCAAAATGGTAGTGGTTCGTAGTTTAGCTTTTGAAAATTTAAATTTTAGGACCCCCATTCTAAATTTATAGTTTAAAACTTAACTTCTAGCCTAGAGAAAATTATGGTTGGCAAGCCATCGGCATTTCTGGCCCCCTGCCTTCCATAACGTCAGAGTGGTTCTCATACTGAAAACCAAACTTTTTCTTGTTTAGTTTAAATTAATTTTATTCTAAACTGACGGTTTGATCTTCGTGTAAGATTCATTTGAAAGATAACTTCAATGACTAGTTTGTAAAATTGCCGAGCTTTTTACATATCAGAGTTTATTGAACTCTGGGATGTTTGATCTTTTGCCTGAAGCACTTAGAAACAAAACTGTGAACGGTTGATGTTCATGCGTGTTGAAACAAACTGTTGGAACTAGCGGACGCTGTTCAATTTATCGGGTATCTCTAGTTAAGAACTCAGTATTTACTTTTTCTAATCTGAAAGTTTGATTCTTATTCAAGAACACAACTTGTCGTTTTTGTCTGAACTTGCGAATTTCCAAATGTAAATTCAAGCTTGTTGCGTTTACTATTCTTGTCAAAAGCTGTTCTATTGAACATAAATGTAAATTGTACTTTACCATTTGTTAAACTGCATTATTAAAACCAGGAGTTTTAAACTTCAGTTCGTTTACTAGTTGATTAATTGTTTGAGTGTAAAATTAATATGTAGCCCATTTTTAGCTTTATTCTCCGGTAAACAGTTAAATAATTTCCACCATTGGTGGCAGCGAAAACCAGCAGTATTAAGGTTAGGTCCCTATAGTTAGGATACCCACATTTCATTCCCCATGCTGGGACAGTAGCCCTTGCTGTGCCTATACCGTAAAAAGTCGTTATAACCACCAAAAACCTAATACAGAAACTCCGTGTCAACCAATGATGTTGGGGGCATTACAAGCACCTCAGCCGTCGTAGAGTCCGCCGTTACAATTAGGTCGGCAGCGGTGGGATGAACAGGTGCTGTTCCCATCAAGCGTTTCCCCCCTGCAATGCTACTATGCCAAATTTGTAGAAGGAAGAAACTCACTTCTAACCAGACGTCTGTGATCAAGTCAAAACGATCACAAAGCAAATGCCAGTGACTGCTTTACACATAGAGTTGAAAAAGATGTCCGTACTACTGCTATAAAACAGTACAAACACCGCCCAGCAGCAACAACAACTGCCGGCACCAGGAAGCAGAAATTTTCGCTACTGTTCCTGAGATGTTCCTGAAATAATTATTGGCATAAACATAATCTAAAATATTAAAAGCATAAATAAAAATGTGGAGTGAAAGAAAGTACTGGAATTCTTAAGTAAGGAAGCTTTGAAAGCATTCAGGTTGACACACGCGGAATTATCAGAGAGTTTTGACATGTAAGGAAAATTCATAAGAAACAGCAGTTTAGTTTGAGTTAACAGCATTGGCATAGTTTAGTCACCGTGGTCGTCTAGAAATGAAACTAATGTTGTTCCTCCCTCATGTTAACATTTCTGATTTTGTTTCAGAGCTGATCACGGTTAATGAATTATGCCAGTTTGCGTATGCTGCCAACACCATTACCTACCAATACACTCACTGTTTGGCAGGAAAGTCACTCGGTCAGCACAACAAAATGATGCTTGCAATTTTCGTAACTTCTAAACTAGCGTACCGAATTTCGTTCTGCTATTTGCAATGGCCATGCCTTGCCAATGTCTACAAGTTTCTAATCTAAGCTGGAGTTCTACGAAGCATAGTTCAAAAGTTAGCATCATGATGACCTTGAAAATATGTCTCAAGGTCAGTGATCGATTCATGGTTAGTTGGCCCCCCGTTCGCCTACATACCATGCAAAGTTTCATTATCCTAACATAAACCATCGTTGATTACCAAGGGTGTTCCGTCCTTTCTGCCCCACCCAGTATAGTTGAAACACAGCTATAGAAAGACAGCCGCAGACTTGAAATGGGCATCATGTTCATGATATGCCCAAATTACAAGGTCATGCCAGGACTTAATTAGACATGATCCAGTAAGACAACTATTGTTTAAGTTGCCATTAAAAGGGTATTCAGTTAATACCCTAATGTTGTCCACATAAGACTTAATTGGATGCTATATGGAATCTGAAGGTACTTAACAGATTTCCTTATCAGGTTTAGGCCTAAGATTTAGCCACGCTTTAGATAACTTACATACTGAACATAGTAAGTTTATCCCAACATCAAATTATTACGGTAAGTAATTGCCTTAAAATAATGTTAATAGGGTTAGTAAAAAAAGATTCAAAATAACAAGAAATAAAGTAGGGGGTTTAGGGACCCAAAGCATGGCCCTGATCCCTGTCCTTATTTCTTGCAGGAAAATGCCATGCAAGGATTGGATAAAAATGGTGGCGATTCTGCTGTTGAGCTCAGAAAGCCTACTGACAGCAAATTCAACCACATCAGGAAGCACAACACAAGGAAGCACTATGGCGAATAAGACAGATAATGAAGAACTCACATCATTGGAAGAACTCCCACTCTACGCATTAGAGTTATGTTTTTTCGAAAATGGATTTAAAACTTACAGAACACGGACAACTACTCGAGGGATGAGGATGCCCCCAAATTATTGTGGAAATGGAGTAAATTGTGATGCCTGTGTGTTAGGTTGGCAGACCAGTGTAGTGCTCTCAGACAACTCACTGGCAGCCCCTTTAGAAATTACTTATAGGCAGTACCAAGATGAAAGAGGGCATGGAAAGATGTACTCGTGTAGCAAACCAGGTATACCTGAATGTCCTTGTTCAGCACTACTACCCTGTAGTGGTACACCTGAGTACTGTAAAGAGCAAGCATGTGACCCTCAAAACCCATGCAAATGCAAAATAGCAGCTGCTAAAACAAATGTCCTCATATCACATGCAAAAGGTAACATCACAGTTTCCTGGTATCATATCGGGTATGCTTGGACAATGTTACAAAATTACACTCCAAGACTTCAAAGGGATTTAATACAACTAAGAATACCAGGAGATGTACGTCACAAGAGACATCACATCTTATGAGTGAAGATGAAGCAAGCATTGACACAGAACGGGGAAGCATAAAATTTAGATCCCCTGTGGTAACAGTAGATAAGCCAGGAGTGGTGATTATGCGTAAAAGTGGACTGGAATATGGTAAGAAAATTGGGAAAACTGGTCCTCTACAGGTTTTGGACCCCGAGGAATTCTTATTGACAAGTGGCAAAATAGAGGTAATCATAGTAAAGGAAAATGGAGGAGTCTGGAAGCAAAATTCCACATAGAGGGTAGGCCTTTTTGCTCACGCATTGACTGCATCCTGTGCTGGAAGGCTATCCATTTCAGACATTGCATACCTTCACAGTTTGTTTTCATTGGCTATGTTGTGGCCTTGGCTGTTTTAGGGATTTCAGTATGGTACATAAAGTTGATCTTGATAACAATATGGCAAGGTCTTAGTCTGATCTTCTCAATATTTTACCTGGTATACTGGGGTGCTAGAGGAAGCATTCGTTGGTCTTTGCTGCTAGGATATTTCGCAGGAGATAAAATCAGGAGAATAGCAGCTCGAACACAACGTGGGTTAGAAGCAGCTGTACAAGATGTTGGCAGGAAGAATCAAATAGTTGGGATAGCAGTTATACTAGCCTTAATTACAATCCTGCCCTTGACACAAGGTACTTGTAGTGACCACCGCATGATACAGAGTGCAGCTAGAGAGTGTGTTATAGATCAGCATGGCACTGAATGTGAAATCAGCCAACAGTTTCAAGTAATCCTTACCAATTTGAAATTCTCGCTGTGTTTATGGTTCCTTGATGAATCAGAAAATAGTATTTTCCAACTAATGTTAGAATTTAAGGATGTAGAATGCAGCTGGGAAACTGAATTAAGTTATTTTACATTTCCAACTGAGCTGAGAGTGCTCAGCAGTGGCGTAACTACAATGCTGCAGAGCCTGCAGTCGCAGGAGGGCGCAGAGGAACTGGGGGCGCAGATGAAATGGGGGAAAACATATACATTTTATGAAAATATAAACAAAACTATTATTGAAACAGGTTATTTAATATTTACATAAATTTTATCGAAAATATATTATCAATTTAAAGTATGGGTTCTAAAATTCAATAAAACATAAATGTAAAATGACTACTCCGAATAGTCATCGTACGTTTACAGTAAACTAAAGCTTTCAGCTAAACTTTACGAATGTATGGAAAGTATCGGGTGTGGAGCGCAGCTGGTATCATAAAATGCTTAAAGAAGTGTATGTTAATTAGGTGTCTTACCAACAGAGGCTATTGTGGTTGATATTACACCATACGAATGCGCTTGTTTCAATGAATTGTAAGAATGCATCACATGGTTTGAATGACTTGACCTTGACTGAGCTGCTAACAAAAATACGCCAACTTCAGCGTAGCTAAGTAACTGAATGGATGCTTGATATAGCTTGAATCGTTATAATCTGTGTATATATATATGTACATATTCGCCCTTTTTCATTGCTCCGTGAAAAAGAATGAACATGCACGCCCTATTGCATTAATATACCACGCTTGGATTGGGCGTCACAATTACTGCCTTTCCCATGTACCAAACATCGCCTACAGTTTGGTGCAAACGAGATATATATTTTTTTATAATAATAATAAGTTCTTTTATTGCAAAGCAATTCTCGAAGCTTATAGAAAGCTTGTGTGAGATTTACAACATCTTATTCTCGTGTGATTAATAATTACAATAAATTATACATACACATTATACATACACATTATACATACACATTATACATACACTAAATATCACACAAATATATATTACTTAACGTTTATAACTTTTTCATAAATTATTGGCGCTTCTCACTGGACTTGTAATATGTATTTAACTGATTTATTATGAGGTATTTTTTTAAATTTATCCTTAGTTCTTTCATATTTATGTATGTTAACATATTTTCTGACAGTTCATTAAATAATTGTGGTATGTAATACTTTTTCCCTCTTTTTCCATATGCATTATTCCAACTTGGCATCTCATATCTCCTTTTTCCTACTCTTATTTTATCTAAATTTTTTGTGGTTACTTTGAATGCATTGCTATAATAATTTTTTGTTATTATTATATATTTGTAAAGTTCCTTTATTTTTAATATTTCACACTCTTTGTATAGTTCAATGGTTTTTTTAATCTTTATCTTTTTTCCAAACAGTACTGTAATTAATTTATTTTGTACTCTCTGTAATCTTTCTATAATATACTCTGATGTATTACCATAAATTTCTATTCCATAGCTTAGTATACTCTTTATCCATGCTTCATATATCATTTTTTTTTGTTTTGTATTTAAAATATTTTTTAATTTATATAATTTTGGTATCAATTGTCTTAATTTTTTTATAATTCCAATTATGTGTTCTTTAAAATTCCAAAATTCATTAATTGTTAACCCTAAATATTTTGCTGTTTTCTTTTTTTCTAGTTTCCTGCATTCTTCATTACATTTACTTTCTATTAGTCCTAAGTTTAAATTTTTACAATTTCCATAATGTTTTATTATCCATGCTTCTTTTGTTTTTTTCATTTTTGGTACTGATATGTCCATTTGAATGGTTTTTTCTTTACTAATATAAAGTTCATTTTCTATAAAGTAGTCATTTAATATGTTAAAGTCATATTGTAGATTGTTCATCATTTCATCATATTTATTATTTATTGAAATTAGAACAGTATCATCTGCAAAGAGAAAAATGTTTGTTTTTTTAATATTTCTACTAATATCATTTGTATAAATTAGGTATAAAAGTGGTCCTAGTACTGAGCCCTGTGGTATTCCATCATTAACCATTTTTGTGTGGCTATATGTATCTTTTAGCTGTACTATTGTCTTCCTGTTATTTAGGTAATTTTTTAGTAAGTTGTATATTTTACCTCTTAATCCTAAGTTGTAACATTTTTGTAATAGTATCTTTTGATCAAACGTATCAAATGCTTTCTGTAAGTCCACCAGTATTATTCCCACATATTTACATTCATTTAAACCTCTTGTAATTAATTCATTAACTTTTGATAATAATTCAGTCGTATTTCTATTTTTTGTGTATCCATATTGTAGTGGAGATAAAATTTTGTTAACATCCAGAAAATTTCTTATTTTATTTGCAACAAATTTTTCAATCACTTTATCTATTATTGACAGTAAAGCTATAGGTCTATAGTTGTTTAGATCCTTTTTTTCTCCTTTCTTGTATATTGGTCTTATAATTTGTATTTTCAACATTTCAGGCCAAGTTTCTTTTTTAATCATAGCGTTTATTAGTTTACAAATTGCTATTGATGTATTATTCTTTGACTCCTGCAAATGTTCAGTTTGTATTTTGTCGAATCCTGTTGCTTTAGTATTTTTTAGATCCATTATTATATTTTTTATTTCATTTTCATTTGCATTATCCAAGTACATTGATTTCTTAGTTACATTTCTATTTTTATCTTTTTCCTTTTTAAGATGTTTGCAGAAATTTCCGTGTTTGTATAATTCATGTTCTTTTTTATTTTTTTGTTTAATTTCTTGTACCTGTTTATTAAAATTTATGTTAAAGTTGTTTACTATTTCTTCTACTGTATTTTCCTTAAAATTTTTAACAATTTCATCATCGGTTTCTTTAGTTTTCCTTTTATTGCAAATTTCATGTATCGTGTCCCATATAGTTGTTTTTTTATTATTATATAAATTTCCCAATTTTTTCTGAAAGAAATTTTCTTTACATTCTTTTATTTTTTTATTTATTAGTTTTTTTTCATTTTTGTATCTACTTATTAATTCATTGTCCGGTGTTTTTTTGTTTTTTATTTTCTCCCATAATTTATTCTTATTATTTATTCTTGTTATTAATTCATTTGTAATCCATTCTTTTCTTTTGGTATATTTCTCTTCTTTTACTTTTGTATTTAATTTTTTATTTTTGGAATATATATTATTAATTTTTTTTATAATTTCTTCATATATATCCTCAGGTTCCTGTAATACATCTAAACATTCCCAATTTATATATTATTTATTTATTTATAAATTTATTTATTTATACTATATAATATTTATGTATTTCGTTTGCACCAAACTGTAGGCGATGTTTGGTACATGGGGAAGGCAGTAATTGTGACGCCCAATCCAAGCGTGGAATATTAATGCAATAGGGCGTGCATGTTCATTTTTGGCACAGTAGCAATGAAAAAATAGCGAGTGTGTTCATTCTTTGCACGTTGGTAATAAAAAAGAGCCAGCAATGTGAAATGGTAATGTTGATTAACAGCAACAGTCGGTTACAAACGAAATATTATGACGTGTATTGTTGATGGAAAGCTCTGGGTAATCCAACGCTGGGCCCCAACAGAAACAAACTCCAATGCAACAACAAACGGGACAGTGTTACAATATGGCTCGTGCTAGAGACCCAGCTAGTTAAAACTTAAGTGAATGTAGCGATTGCGATAGCCATTTAACTTTTCGACAAAACGTACCCTGAAAGAAAGCATGCGTGAGAATTGGAAGGCGCTGCATAACCGTACATAACATCTAGAAGCGCGCTAGCACTTCGCCCATAAAGTTAGTTACAGTAGTGTTAATAGGGGCGCACACTGGAATTTTGCAGGGGGGCGCAACGTGACATAGTTACGCCACTGGTGCTCAGTCAGGTGGCTTGCCCGCAAAATCAATTTTGTGGGTGGGGCTATAATTGCCATCGTAGTTAGAGATTCGAAGGTCTCACACGGGAGGCTGACTCATACAGTGGTACCCTGAATTGCCAAGCGGGTTCAGTAAACACAGGATGCATAATACGAACCTCTGACAGTTGCCATCATTTCAAACACTATCAAGTGGCGGAACATGAGAAAACCTATGCAGTGCACAAGGTCAAGGGTGCACACTGCCAGGCAGCTGTTGAACTGAGTTTTCTAAAGAATAATTCCATAGAAAAACATATAATACGTAGGCAAGGTAATTATAACGGAATTGTAATAACTCCCTTGGGAAACCTTGCGCAAGATATTGAACTTGTGCAGAAGCACCTAATAACTAGAGTAAATGACCCCACTGAATCCTATCTGGATGATGCAGCTGAAGCTTTTAGGCCCGAGTACGGAAAGATAGGCGATGTACAGTCAGCCACTGTTTACTCAAACACATTTGACTTTGATGAAAAGGCAGTAACTTGTATGAACTTTGAAAATCGGCTAACATGTGAAAAGAAAGACTCCTATCTAACCAAAATGATCACAGAAAAAGCAAACATTTTGCCACACGTCTGGATAAATAACAAGTTGACCATTGGTACAGATCGGCAACTACGGTCAACCTTGATACTAAGTGCTCCGGTAATAGTCCACCTCTCGTTCTCAAAATATAAAGTTTATGTAGTCCACACATTGGTTTGTCCACATATCAAGAAGGTGGTATCGACAACAAGATACTATGCGTTTAAATCCTTGGCAGAACTGGTGTTAAAGGCTCGATCTACTTGCCTGCCTGGAATGGTGAGCGTTGAATTCATTGACATTCCGGTATCCACCCGAGCGGTCAAGTTGGAGACGGAATCTACTTTAGTGAAAATAGCTTTCCGACTGGACAGACCATGCTCAGACGAAATAGTATGTCTGGTACTAAGAATTCTACGTCTTGTGAAACCTGGACATTTTGTTTACAAGCACCAGTGATCACAGTGGGACAAGTGGTATACGCACGGCCACTAATACAGCTGATTTTGCACTAGGAAGTTGGCCTGCTTTTTCCAAGATCTTTTCTTACTTAACTGGGTTTGCTGGCAATTTTAAGTGGATTATTGTATTAATTGTAGGAGGGCTATTCACTGCCTTCATAGTCTCCATTTGCATAACACTTGTTTTTAAAAGGAAAATGAACAACAAAATTAGGCCTTGTTACAGAAGGAGACAGCCTTTTAAAAAACCTTTGGATACTTCAAGCAAATTTAAAGCAAATTTAGATTTAGTATAACACTTAAATGTACCACATAGTACAAACACCATTTACTGTCTTGCATTAGGTTTTATTATTATAAACTAACTTAATAAGTCTAACTTTAATAAATTTTGACTAGTCAGGGAAATTAATCAGGTATAATCCAAATCCACATTGGTTAATAATTAAGCAGCTAAATATTCTTTATTAAACAAAGAAAGAAAAAACTAAAATACTGGATTTTTTAAAAGTTTTTTGTACATGTGTTTACTTATTTCTTTCTCTGCTGTATCCGAAAGTGGCTATACGAACTCACTTTTCCATGTTGGAAAATAAAAAGCAGGAAACAGATTATTAATTATTGCTTTATATTTTATGATTTGTTCTATGAAGTAAAATTGTTTACTGAATTTTCTAACCTAAGAAGATTGCTTAGCCTAACATTTTATATATAATTTTTTAATACTAACCTAGCTTTAATTAAAATTGAATTGAATAAAATCATACTCACTAACCTAAACATGCTCTATTCTGGAAAGCTGTTATATAAAATTTCCTAACCTAAAGAGTTTGTTTAACCTGCAATTTTCCAGTTTTTTTTTTTGGGTACGAACTCTGCTAACTTTGGTATCAAACTAAAATTGTATTTGAATAAAAACATATTTACAAATTAAAACTAAAATTGTTTAGTAATTTGTTCACTACTTATAGGTTTGTTTTTTTGCTTAGCTTATACATTTATTAACACTATATTTACTAACCTACATTCAGTAACTTTGTATTTGCTTTTAATTTTAATTTTTGTTGTTGTTTGCTACCAGCCTTGGTCGGCCATTGTTGTCTCAGGAATTCGCCTTAGGGCATTTTTTCCTTCTCTGTTGACCTGCTAGGCTAGGCCAAACAAAAGAGAACAATGACCCAAGTCTCAAAACTTACAAAAAAATAAATGCAAAATAAATAAATTATTACTAAAAGGACAGCATGAGACAATACTGGATGGACCATAGCTAATTATTGTTAACCATTTATGAATGGTTTAATAATGTATAACAATTTAAAACGGTACTAAGCAGCGTCAAAGCATTCACCATCACCACAATTAAAAGGTCAACGCTCTTGAAAAGTTTGAACATAAAATAATCAACAGTTGTTGTTTAGAATGGCTTACAACCTTGCTGTGCACTATTTGTCGAGTACTTACAGGCTTTGCACTACGGCAGAAGACAATTGGTGAAAATAACCTTACGAAACAAGCAAATTGCAGGCTACTTGCAAACACTTGTTGCTGCGAGTTCACGGCTCTGACCCTGACAATGAACCTGAACCTGCCGTGGCCATGGCCCGGGGTAACAAACACAGGATGTATCACAGCCAGGCAGACCAACGGCCGACTCATTTCCTGATGGACACTAGGCGCCATCTAGGGACCATGACTGACACTAAAAACGCAGTTGAGCTCTGCAGAAGTGCAACATGAAAAAAAATCAAAATTGGCAGGTGTATTTTGTTTCTTCATAAATAAACCTTCACATTGGGAGAAAGGGACTGTGGTTAAGCTAGCATCTGCTCAACAAAAGTATTGTTTCTCTAAGACGCTATCTGAGTGTTGGGGAATGTTGAGACTGAATACGGGTTCCCTCTCAACAAGTGAGACAACTGGTGCTCACTATTAGTTCTATAGCAATCAAAAGGGTTTCAAAGGGTTTAACGAGCGTTAACCACTCCTGGTTATCTGCCCGAAGCCCTAAGGCCCTATGTCTGCAACAGCCAGATTCCCAGGCGGTCACCCACCCAAGTCCAATCTATAGCAATCCAATCAAAAGCAAACAATGAAGATACAACAATGCATAAGGACTCTACATGCATTATTCCGAGTGCATCATGTTGTTCTGGTCCGCTAGTTTGTAAACAACAAATGCGAAAGTGAAAGTAAGCAAACGAAACTGAAAGTTATCAAGCAAAAAAACGACCAGAGCATGTTTGTTACCTATCCATCGAACTTTTACTTCTAGACAAGAACACAGGCAAAGACTTGAAACCATACACAATTTTCCAATAAACTAGAAGTAAAACAGAAAACTCTTCCCCTTTGATCAGTGTTAAAACAAACGACCTTGGACATTAAAAAATTAAGTCAGTCCAGATATTTTTGTCCATAAAAGCACAAACAAACCTGTTTGTATTTCAATTCATAATATTTTACAAACCATGTGATTTTATTATATCTAGTTACTGATATTTTTACTACAGACCACCTTTTGTAATTTTGTGTTTCCTTGCTGTTGGGTTGTTGATATGTTTTGTGTTCCTCCTTCCTGGGTAAAGAATACTTTTTGGGCCATTCCATCTTAAGATTGACAGTAGCAAAATTCAGATGCCGGAAACCCCCACAAACTTGAATGAAAGCAAAAACCATTACTTTCACTCCCTCACAGGAAGACAGAAAAAACTGCTCCAGGCAAACAGGGGAAAGTCACCCTCACCACTTCAGTTTAGAGGGCAAGTGTCCAATTTTAATGTAACTCACTTTCCCTTCAACAACCTTCTCTTTCCATTTCCAAGTTCACAAACCTAATTTTAGCATTGGACTTCCCTAGACTCCAGTCACTTCATGACATAAATAAGGAAAATAATTATCCCCATATTGCCATTTCTTGCTTTTTACCCAATATCCTTGGACATTAGGAAATCCCATTGTAAGGACAGGAAACACAGCCAGGTTTCCAGTTTACCTCATCAATTTTCCATTAACCTGATTGTTGTAAAGAAAGCAGTGCTAAAACCACCCACAGCATTAAAATTCCTTGTGGCGTCTTTTACTTTGTGAAGTGCATGCTAACTAGTTGGATCACCAACCTATTAAATGCCCTTCCTTGCCCTGTTTCCTGTTTACATATACCCACCAGGAAATGAACTTGTGTAAACTTACAAAAATGTATTAAAATAAGTAAAGCACTTAACCTTGAGGCTATCTAAAGGGGTACTAAAGGGGTCTTTTCACTATATAAAGAAGGAGCTTGGCACACTATCAGCAGACTGCAGCAGGCAGACTTCAGGGAGCAGACTTCTGGAGAGCAGACCCTCCACTGGAACACCATACCCAGTTGGGTCTCAGGCTCTCAGGCTTGAGAATTCTTAAGTTATATTGTGGTCCATAACTAGCAGTTTAAAGTTGATTACAAGGTTTGATCCATGCAGTTAACAGTAACCTTAGTTTGGACAAATGCAATCTGAAGGAGTACTGTTGTGTGCCGAACCACGCCATACCGTGCCAACATCACAAGAGGGTGCAAGGTAGGACTACTTTATTGAGTACTCCCATAGTTCACAATAAGGTGTAAGCCATACATGTTTTTGGTTACTCGGTTGAGTTTGCTGATTTTGGTTTAAATTAGAAAGTCACTGGTACTGAATATTAACGGGAATGGAGATTCATTGATTAGGCATAAAATAATTGTGTGCTAATTAAATTCTTATTAGCCGTAAGTTTATAAACCTTGCTGCTTAATGTTTTAAGGTCTTAATCAAACTTCTTGCCATTTTAAGATTTAAGAGCCTTGATCTTGATATTTGAAGGATTACGACATGGATAATTAAAGGAACTGTTAACCTAACTTGATTTGTTCAATTGAGCTGTTAATTTTGATCATTGATAACTGAGTTTAAGCATAAAAGCCCTGTGTTACTTAAACATCTTAAGAGTTGCTACATGACCATGAATTGCTGACAAAGCAAAATGTACAAACAAAAGTGTATGAATTAAAATGTCATAAATAAATTAATATTTTTGTATCTGTTGTAATCTTGGTTTTTCTTGAGTAATCTTTGAATCAGAACTACGTGCTTGGGGAGTCCCATTGAAGGGGAGGAAATTGCTATACTGTATTTACCCAGTTAGAAGCGCCGGGCACTTAGAAAATTTGAGTGGAGAGCACTTCCATTCGGAGGTAAAAAAAACGTCACTAGTGCATACTAATACCAGCTGCTGTTGGCCTTCAAAAACATTTATTATCTTGTAATCCAAGCTAAAATAAAAACTATTTTGCCTTTTAGTACCGTGTACTACCCTTATACTGCACACATGGTACCATACATAATCAGCAGTGCACGCTGCTCGTCCGTGAAAAACGCCATTACTATAGCGCACGCTACAGCAGCTTATCGGTTACATGCTCCACGCACTCTTCTCTCATCATTATCATCATCTGTGCAGGAACAGGAAATTGGACCAGAACGGAGTAAGCAATCACCGATGCGATCATGGAGGAAGAGAGACGCGACGTTCAAACTCGAACGAAATTGGTGCTATTAATTAAAAGTTGATTTGAAATTACGATGTTAACAGTTACAACAACTGAAATCTTGAAACGAGCTACAAGATTTCACGAATTATTACAAGATATGCATGCGAAAAGCGGAAAAATTACGATTTTTAACTCGGTTTTCACGTGATTGGTATCACTGCTGCTGCTGATTTCGGTAGGTGAACGTTAGGCTTATAGAGAAACGGGCCTTTTTTTGATTTAAAGTGCCAAGAAACTCCCGTATAACCCGCAGGCCCGATTTTTTATTCATTTCTTTTTTTAATTTTTCGTATTTTATGTAGGCGCTTATAAATGGGGACAAAAATAATAAAAAGTACCAACATTTCATATTGGGGGCGCTTCTAACTGGGTAGGGGCCTCTAACTGGGTAAATACGGTAAGTAGAACCGGCCATTGGCAGTCTAAGTTAGTGTGTTGGGATTAAAAAACAAACAAATTTTGTTATCAAAGGACTCTGGGTAGCCTAAGGATAGCTGGCTGCAACTACTTAATCCCAAATAAGCCACACGTAACATTGAAGTATAAGGAAAATTCATAAGAAGCAGCAGTTTAGCTTGAGTTTGCAGTATTGGCATTCAGCTAGTTGAATTATAAGAATGAACAATTATCTTGCCAAAACAGGAAGGAGTTCTAGAGAACTCAGGACATATTTGGATGGCTATATTTCGAAACACTAATTCAGGGAATCACAGCAGAGCAAAACGCCACGGAAGGAGACTAGGCTAACGCTCTCTTGTGCGGTATCTTCGAGCGAGTGAGGTTCTCCTTTCTGATCGTCTGATCAGCTGACTTCAAGGGTGTTGGGTGGCGAGCGACTTGGCTTCTCTGCAAAGATGCAAGCCGGACTTATCACTGATAAGTATTAGAGATATTGTTGATTGCTTATTGTTAAGCAAGCAGGAATCAGAGTGAGTATTATTTTAAGGGAATCGAAATTGATTTAAATACCGTTTGGCCATTTTCTAAAATAACGTAGGTGTCAATTGAGTTGAGGTCAGAGTGAGGGAACTCTGGGGTTAGGTGTCAACCATTTATTTCTGGTGCGAATTTAAATACTCAGCAAGTAGTTGGTTATGTGTGATTAAATTCAAACCTTTTACTATTTTTGCTGTAGCGATTTAGTCTAAACCTCAGTAAAGAAGGAGTTAGCAGTCTAAGGTTGTTGAAAGATTTATTCAATGCTATTTGATTTTAAAGGAGAGATGGGGAGAAAATAATGCAAGGTGAATTATGAAGGTGCAAATATGAACAAGTAGTATAGTGTTGGGGGTAACAACATCCCCCAACACTATTGACACATTGTAACATATACTTCCTGACATATTGTGGCTTATATTGCAGTATTGCTGGAAAATAAAACCATAACACAAGAAAATTAATAAAAATTAGTCCAAGCTCTTAAGTCCAACATTTGTTAGCCTACGCAATGAATGAGGACAAGCTAGTGAAAGGTTCCACGGGTTCCTTTAAAAACCTTGATGATTTATTAATTTTCTTCCCGACCCAAATTCGTAAAGGAAAAAAGAATTAATATAATTTTTTTTTTGATTTTTATGAAAATCATAACTTTTGTTTCATCGCAAAATGCCTGCCAGCCATTAAGTTGCGCACCAGGGCCGTAGCTAGGAATTTTTTCTGGGAGGGCAAACCAGCAATTTAACGCCCCCTCCTATTTTATGCCCCCCCCCCAACAAAAACCAAAGAAATGTGTTGTCCAAAAATCTTAAACTAAAGCAGAAACGAAAAAAATATATATATTTTTGAAAAGAGAATTGAACTTGGTTTCTT
>JAHWFP010003460.1:59412-93439 GCA_023313725.1 Lithobius niger
TTTTTTGAAAAGAGAATTGAACTTAATTTCTTGCCCCCCCCCCCCCCCCCCATTCGCGGCTAACTATGTCTCTGCACCTTTCTATAAAACCATACAGTGTATTTTCAATGTGGGTTATCCTCCAAAATAGTTGCGACCAGTTGCACCATATTTGGCAGCATGGCGTCGCCACCCAGAACGAGAGATGGAACATGTGATGATATTATCATGGACACTCTGTCGCGTCTTAAAGGTCCTCCTTTATTTCGCTCCAGTTAATATAGATTGTAGGTGTAGGAAAATGAAGAAGACATAAATTCCTTAAAAAGGAACTGCTTATCCCTCTGCACCTCTACGCTTACACAATTGTTTTAGACTATTATTTTGAAAATTAAATCAGAAAGTCATCAGTTTTTGCCAGAAAGTTTGCGAAGCGCACAGTCAGCATCAAAGCGTGCCTCGTGAGCTTACACTAGTCTAAAAAAGAAAGAAAAAAACTGCTCCGACTGGGATTCGAACCCAGGACTTCCAGTGTATTGGGGCGGGCACTCGAATAAATACACCTGGGGTGGACCATGGCTTCAGCCTCAATCATAGCTTAGAACTGGTTCAACCTTTTCGAGTTGTGACCTAAAGGCCACCAACATGCAAAGATATATACGAAATATACTGGCTTCCTAATGACCACAGCATGATAAATAAATACAGATGCAAACCTATTCACGTTGCCCTTTGGACTTAATATCAGACTACCTGAATAGGAATTTAACCCGCGACCTTTGAGACCAAAGGTCGGAGTCCTACTGCTCAGCCACACTCTTCGAGGCCAAAAGGAAACGTCGATAGACCGCATTAAACACGCACACATACACATATAATCAAACATTTTCCAATCTGTACTGGAGGGGCGCTTGTCTGGAATCTGGGAAAAAAAAGCCTTAGGAGAAAAAGCCTTGGAAAAAAAGCCGATGGAAAAAAAAGCCCCGGAAAAAAAGGCACGGAAAAAAAGAGCTGATGGAAAAAAAAGCCGCGGAAAAAAAGGCTGATGGAAAAAAAGGCCGATGGAAACAAAAGCCGTGGAAAAAAAGCCGTGTAAAAAAAGCCGTGGAAAAAAAAGCCGTGGAAAAAAAAGCCGTGGAAAAAAAAGCAGATAGATAAAAGAGCGCGATAAAATCATGGTTCAAAATTTACAAAAATACTACCTAAATGTAGTTACGTATGCATTAATCATTCATTAGATCCATGTTGCTCGATTAAGGTCACCTTTGGAATCCCGAAAGAAAAAGAAGTCGCAAGTTTTCTCCCAAATTCCTTAACTGGGGAGGTGGTGGGGGAAAGGGCCGTCCTCAGTTTGGTCGTGTGTCTAAATTATTCACTTTTTTTTTTGCGGTTAAGGAGGAGAGGGTGGCGGGAAAGGAATACGATCCAGAAAAAATATTAAAATGTTTGCAGAGAAATATCAAAATAACTAAAAACAAAAAAAAAAGGTAAAGGAGTTCGGGAATAAAAGTATGCTATCCAGAATTTTCTTTTAGTTGTCCAAGTTACAGATTTAAGGCAAATTTATGATTCCCTGATTATTCCCCCCCCCCTCCCCAAATTATGGCGGAAACTCGTCATTTCATGATTTATCCTTTAACGATCGAAGGGCACCCGACAAAAGTGAGGACGACCTTTTCTCCCACAACCTCCCCAGTTAAGGAATTTGGCAGGAAACTTGTGATTTCTTTTCCTTTCGGGTTTCCAAAGGTGACCTTGATCGAGCAACATGCAGCTAATGAATGATTAATACACACAGTAAGTGCATTTAGGTAGTTTTTTTGTAAATTTTCAACCAGATTTTTTCGCGCTGTTTTTTGTCCATCGGCCTTTTTTTCTGCGGCTTTTTTTCCACGTTTTTTTTTTCCATCGGCTTTTTTTCCATCAACTTTTTTCTGCAGCTTTTTTTTTCATCAGCTTTTTTTTCCAGGCTTTTTTTTCCGCGGCTATTTTTTCCCAGGCTTTTTTTTCCGGTCACCCTTGTCTGCACGCCACTCACCAAGTGAGCAGAAAGGAACACACAAGGAAAGCATGGATTAAGGTTAAACAGGACGGAGACCCACATGGGCTAAAAAAAAGATTTTCCAGCCCATTTGACATTCCGTCTTGTATTAATAATAAGAAATTTTGATCTCTTATCTGTGGCAGGACTGTTTAGAGTTGCATTGCAGACTTAATTTTCATGCCAATTAAACCGTGGAGAAAATAAGCTAGAATTTGTTTGTTCCGTTTTTTTTTTTTGCTCAAATTTTGGCTAGTTGTACAGGGATAATGCACTTTTATTTTATTTTATTTTATTTTTGTGTGGTACTAGAATTTGTTAACGTTTCTCGGTAGTTTGTATGATTAAGCTTGTGTAAATTATTTCTTCAAGTAGACCTATTTAAAGCCGATTTATAGGTATGCGTGATGCAGTATAGGATTAAAGTAGTTTGTGAATCGTTCCACTTGGCAACTGTTTCATTGGAACAATCAGAGTTTCTTTGTTGGTTTTTAAAATTTAACTCTAAATACAGGCTACCAACAAGGTTCTGAAACAAAGTACTTTTTTTGCTGGGTTATTTTAGTCTTTCATAAATTAGTCTTTCATAAATTAGTAGTCTTTCATAAATTAGAAAAAAAAACATGAAGTTTGCTTTAGCAAGTGGCAACTGAAAAAAAAAATGTAGGCTGACCGTCACTTTTAATCAAGCAGTAACTTTACAAAATAATTTCTTCCCAGCCTGAGGGATATCAGTTCGCCGTCTGTGGCTAATTTCGAATCTAGATTTGAACCTTACAGATTAAGCAAAATGTTGTGCGAGTGCGTTTGAGTTGGAAGGGGAGGAGGAGGCTGGACGGTGAGACGCTTGACATCGACGATTTTTCCACGATCTGTCTCATACCTGCAGAATGACATAAAATTCGGTACAGTTCTCTGGTTTAAAAGCCATTATGTAAAAGTGGAAATCCTCGTTTTCTTTTTAAAAATTGCGTAATTGCCGATTCATAACATCAAAACTCATCCAAAAAGCGGGAAAGAAATGGTTTAGTACATTTTTTCCCATTTACGACACAGAATTTTTCATTTGTTTTCGGTAGTTTTGCAGCGTTATTATTTTAATGCTATCTGCCAAAAAAGAATACATATCACCGCTGCTCTCATCAGGGATGGTAGCTATAACCAAAGCAGGACTTCAGGTTAATAGAACAATGCTGGAGACTCCATCGTAGTAGCTCTACTAGGTTTGGCTTCGCTGCATAGCTGTGTCTACCGTCCCTCTTCATAGCTTTCTTGGTGGGTTATTTTTGCCGTTTAAATTAATCCAAAAAATGTATTCAACAAAACGAATAGCTTGTGGTTTCCGCCGAAACTAGTGTGGTATCAATAAAATATGGACACATCATAGAAAAAAGAAAAAAAAGAAGCACATCTGAAGAAGGAAAGGAAAGTTGGTAATTTTTATGTTATTCCATTTAAAATATATTTTACCCCCCCCCCCCCCCCAGGGACTTTAGCTAGGCTCTGTAATAGTCTTTTAGTTGCTGAGGGACATTACGAAGTTACAAGTGGGAGAAGCCACGATTTGAAAGGCCTGGAGAGTACTGACAAGAGAAGCCACACTGCAAAATGGGGAACTACGGCTCAGCGCCACATAGTGGCCGCGACAATCAGTGAGGAGAGAACCAAAGATCGGTAGATGGCACGGTGATGGAGCGACCTTGAAAACGAGGTAGTTGGGACAACGTTAGGAGGGAGGCAACGGAGAAGCGTCGTGAAGGGCCTGGCAGGCCTGGACTATAATCGAACGGAACAGAACACAAGTTCCGCTGCCAAAGAGAACACGGCCTCCAATCCCGGGTCATTTCAGAACCAATGAAATTATGTACGTAAAAGTGGATTCCGGGAGATGGCCGTCTAGGAGTGCCAGCCCCAAACGAGGGATCTGCTCCTTCATTGTACGTGCAAAAAGGTTGTTCTTGCGGTTGTCTGTTTGAAGTCGCCCGCAACGTACACGAGATCAAAACTGCAGTATTGTAAAAAAAAAGGTCGATATCAGCAGCATGTCAGTAGTTCCTCCCAAGACTCAAGAGTCGTTATTGTTCGTTGGGGCATACACCGAATGCGAGACCAATGCGACGCCCGGAGTGGTACTGTTAGTCAGTGAAAGTTCGACTCCAGTCACACGATTGCTCGGGTAGGGTTTGACGGATGGTTTGTCGGACGATTTGTCCCTTTAGGGACATTTAAAAAAAAATTTTTTTAATATTATCATGGGCGTCAGCGTGATGCCACCAGCACTTACACATAAAACTGCACTAACCCGCAACTTTTCATGACCGGTGGTACGTGACTTAACACTTCGTACTTCAGCAAAATTGTAGATAGAGTTTGAGGGGAGGTCAAACCACATGCTAGTTTCGTCCATGTTTGCTATGTCAACGTGTAATAACGGACCACCGAACAAACCCTTCGTTTTCACGACGAACACTTTTTTTTTCTCGAGCGCACAAAAACGCAAAAGACCTCGGTCTTCTAGCTTCAGCCAATTCCTCAATAATGGACTAAATCGGCCAAACTTGGAACCCCTTAATAGCCACACTCTCCAGCTACAGCCTGGCAAAAACAGAATCCCGAATTTCCATCTAGAAAATTATTTATAGCCATTTGAAAAACACTCCAAACCTGCAGCAGCGCACATCACTTCCGGCCGTCATTATTGAAAATTCGTTGTACATTTGTCTTACTTGCATCCTTTTATTTAGGGCAAAAAGCCCAAAGACCCTAGCTTAGTTGTGTTTCAGGAGGGGCTACCTTTGGAACTTAACCTCATATACATATGGATACAGACATTTTAAGTGTGATATTTTTTATTGTGTTTGTAGGCCTCAAATCACATGAAAAATTTCCACTAAGATCCAAAACTGTCCTTAACTTAAATGTTAAACATCCGACTTAACTAATGCGTTATAGCATTTACTAAGCTAGATTACTTGTTCATTTTATAACGTTTATTTATAATCTTTTGCCCCCAGAATGCTACCATTTCGACATCGGCATTCTCACGGACACAAATTTTTGTGTAAATATTTTTGCTTTAAATCTCCGTCCAACTCCGACAGTGACCATCCGAATGTTACCACTAGCTTTTCCTTCTATTAAACGTATATCTTGAAAAGATCTGTTCACCAAAGCAAACCCAAAGACAGCCTGTGCAACAAACTCCCATTCCCCCTCCACCCCCCCAATCTAGTTGTAGTGTATAACATTGCAGTTTACAGTTAAAGCTAGTAAAATCTAATAGTAATGCTTTATTCATTACACAGGCCTCTCTACTAAGCTTTAACATGAGCCATTTCACAAAGTACTCCTGTAAATATTCAATCTATAGTCAAATACTTTAATGTAAAGGCCTTTCCCAAAGTTCATTTGAGTTGAACTCAATTTGGCCTATCTTTACATGTCCCTCTCCTTCAAACGGCTCTGCACCAAAACCCTTTGCCAAACCGACTTCTCCTCCCACTTTCCATTGTTCTCCTGGCCCTCCTCCAATAAGGCAGCCGTAGCTCTCCTCGGCATCCGCGCTTTGGTCGCAAAAATCCGATGCTTCAGCATAAAAAGCCCCAGTTGCCTTCACTCCACAGCACAGCTCACAGATCTCAAAGCTAGAAGCGTCATGCCAGTCGGGAGTGGAGACTTCACGTCCGAGAATGCCATGCCGGGCAAAATGGTAGTGGTTCGTATGTTTATAGTTTAGCTTTTGAAAGTTTAATTTAGGACCCCCCAATTCTAAATTCATATTTTAAATCTTAACTTCTAGCTAGAGAAAATTATGGTTGGCAAGCCATCAGCATTTCTGGCCCCCTGCCTTCCATAACGTCAGAGTGGTCCTCTTACTAAAAACCGAAACTCTTTCTTGTTTATTTTAAATGTAACTTTAATCATAACAGCTGACGGTTTGATCTTCGTGTGTAATTCATTTGAGACACACTTCAATGGCTAACATGTAAAATTGCCGGGCTTTTTGCATCTTAGAGAGTTTTAGGAAAATTCTGGGAGGTTGATCTTAACACTTAGAAACAAATTCTGGGATGTCTTAACACTTACAAACAAAACTGAACAGTTGATCTTCATGAGAGTTAAAACATACTGTCGGATTAATTGTAATTAGCGGACGCTGTTCAATTTTTCGGGTATCTACGGGAGTACCCGGTATTACTTTTTCAACTTGAAAATTTGAGTCTTATTCAATAACGCAAAACGCTGTTGTTGTCTGAATTATGTGAATTACGAAACTGTAAATTCAAATTGTTGCTTTTTAATGTTTTATTCAAAAGCTGTTCTAGTAAATATAAATGTAAAGTGTTTTTTCCATATTACTTGATGTTAAAATAAAACCAAGAGTTTTAAACGTCAGTCTGTTTACTAAGTGATTAATTGTTTGAGTGTAAAATAAACATGTATCCCATCTTTAGCTTTTATCCTCTGTTAAACAATTAAATAATTTCCACCGTTGGTGGTACTGAAATACCAGTAGTGTTAAGGTTAGGTCCCTTTAATTAGGACACCGACGCTTCATTCCTCATTCTGGGACAGTAGCCCAAACTGTGCTTATATCGCCAAAGTCGTTATCATTACCGAAAACCTTAAACTGAAAACTCAATGTCAACCAATGATGTCGGGGGTGTTACAAGCACCTCAGCCGTCGTAACGTCCACCGTTACGACGGGAAGAATGTTGTTTTTTGATTTCACATCTGCCACTCATCTGCAATATCCGCTGCACTGGTAGGCATGCTTCGCCCTCAAATTGTTGTGTGTCGACCAACTAGTTTGTGGCATCTAAGAAAACGGCAAAGCCGCCCACGGGAGGCTTTAAAGTTTTCGTTTGAATTTGTATCCTTCAAAAAATCACGTGCTTTTATCTGAATAGCTAATCCGTGCATAAGTGACCAGGGCCGTAGCCGGCACCCTCGCAGCCACTGCACGTGCGGGGGTTTTCTTCAGGCTGAGGAGCGCGGCCGGCAACGAGGCCTTTATAGTGAACTAAGACAATGAGTTTTGTTTACAATTTCGAGCTTAGTTTCATAGAATTGCGTAATGTAAAAAGTTGGTAAAGGTTTCAAATGAAACATCGTGCCTTTCAAATTCGGAAAAAATCGTAAAATTCCAATCAAAGAAAAATCTAAAGTTTAGAAGTTGATGAAAAACATGGTTAAAAATTGAAAGCTGCCATGAGACCGAGAGCATGGTTATGCATGGTTATGAGAACATCGTCATTTTGTTGGTAATCATTTATGTTTATAATTTCAAGAAAATTTCACGCCAGAAATGAAAATGAGTAATTAATTTTTTTAAGTCTGTTACAAGAAGTCGCGTTACATTGTTGAAATAAGGAAACGATAAACCCCGGTTCCCCCAACCCCTCCCCCCACCCAAAAAAAAAAGTTTTGTTAATAAAAAAAAAATGTTGATTACTGGGGCAAAACGACTTGTTTATTAATTAGTTTTAAGCCCAGTAATAAAAAAAAAACGTTATTTTTCTTAATAGTATTAAAAAAAATACTTTGAACTGCCACAAAATGCCATCTTCGCCCCGTAGTTAAGAAGCGCAGAGACATAAACTAATTCCTAAGTCCAGGTATGGTTACATTCTGCACGACGAAAAAATAGTTTTCAAAAAAGCTCGTATTCGCAACCAAGGGAATTAAATTCATTTGGGAATGGGATTTTTGTTTGGTGGGGGGGGGGGGGGGGAGAGAGCAAGCGCTTCATTTTAATTCTGGTGCGGGGGTATAATAAAAATTCCTGGCTACGGCCCTGTAAGTGTCCCTTCGTCACGCTGAGTTTTGATCCAATCTGCCAACAGTGTTTCCATTGCAGCGAATTTCCCAGTACGTTTGTAAGGAAGTCGGCATATTTTCCGCGAGTGCTCTTCATAGTGGCTGCAGTCGCCATGTGGTCCTCCATTAGGGCCACCACGTTTTAGAAGTTCTTCTAACTATGGATATTACCGTTGCCACTCACGTGTCATTTTCCTCGTGATGCCAAAATGCTGTGAAGTCTTCAAAATGTTTCCACCGTAATCGTACAGCTGATGAATAAGTTCAATTTATATTCTAACGTGTACGATTCCGCTGCAATCATGTTCCCAGCATTGTCAGAAATGAACCTGTGATGTTGGTAAACAATGCGGTCACATGTCTGCTGATCTATCTGTTACTATGGGTGCAGCGGAAGTTGCTTCGAGTGAACTAAGCGGCCAACAGGTGGTTCAGTTTACTTGCGTCACTTTTCTTGCCAGTGAAAATAAAGGTACACGGTAGTTGGAGGCCTTTGCTTTGAAGCTGATTTTGTCTTCTACCAGTAATCAAACACTTGATAGTCCTACCATGGTCCAAAAGTTAAAAAACACTCTGGAATGTTCCTGTAGTACACACCCTACTTCAAGCCTGCCTAGAAATAATGCGACGGCATGTTTGTCGTGTTGGCTGGTTTTTTGTTGTTTAGATATCAATTCATCTCCAACTTTGGAGTCATAAAAAGATATGAAGACATGTACCCTCTAACAACGCTGTACATTTCGAATTTTGACGGCTTGCTCGATGCCATTGACCTGGCCCATAATCCTACCGTGATGAAGACTCGCCTGAAAAGATGGCTACTTCCGGTCTCGTATGTTATTTCTCCGTGTTTGTTGTCAGTTTAAAATAATTCCGTCATCAAAAAAAAACTTCAGAAGTTTCCCAATTTTTTGTGTGTTTTGTTTTCCGTTTGCGTTAACCAACTGCGCCGTCCTCCTTTCAGGCCTAGCACTGCCTGGGTTCCTAGTTGCTTGCTGCCAGGAGTAGGAAGTATCAGTAGAAGTGATTGGCTTATTGCCAGTAGAAGTGTCTTTGGTTTGTGCAGTCACTTCCTGTTTAGGCTTAATCGGCGGTATAAAAATGTTCGTTGCCGTCGTAAATCGTACGAAGTTCGATATTATTAAAAAAAACTAGACGCTAGTGTTAAAAACAAGTGCATCATTTGTAATAAGACTGGGTCACAAATTTATGGCTTGAATCCTTCGTACAATCAAACTTTAGTTCAAGATCAACAGGTTCATACGGAACCGCCAGCCAAGTCTTGTGCCACTGCAATGTAGTTTGAATTTTGATACAAGTTGATTTTTTTTAATAGTGTGTTAACAGCTACGCTTCTCAAATTTCGTTTCATTAGCTTCATGATCGCACATAGGCTTTCATCTGTGCTCTTCCTATGTTATAATTAATAAACTGTTTCCCGTATAGGCCTAGTTTTCCTCTTTTTTTGAGAGACAATCATATCCGTCTGGACATGAACGATGAATTATGGCGGTAAAAAAAACATTCAGCAAAATTCTAAGGCTTTCCCCTCAAAACGATAATACAATTTTGATATTCAAACATTAGTTCAAATATTAGTTGTATAGGCCCAGAAAACACGTTTCAAAAGCACGTTTCGAATTTAAGAGTATGGTTTTATAAACGAAACTTTTTCAGTTAACGCATTGTACTCGTGGCACTTTTTTTGGTTTTTAAGACCATGGTCTTAAATTCAAGGATTTATGGTAAAAGGTGTAAATAGTAAAGACCCAACCGATTTCTTCGAGCAAACCTTCAACACGCTTTAGAGAAGCAAGCTAATGCCCATCGTAACCGCTATGAAGAAGCCAAAAGTTTGGGATGCTACTATCTTAAAGGAACCTGGAAAATCAGACTCACCTATGGGTAATCCGCAAGCCCATATTTGCACAATTAGCAAGAATGAAGCCAACACTACCAAAGACTCGTGTTAAATACCAAGCTAACAGGAGAAATGCACCAGATATAAACAGCATTATGTAATTAAACCTGAAAAGACAACAACAACAAAACAAAAAATAGATTAATAACGAGTACAGCAGAATCGCGCTTATCCGGTCTGAAATTAAAATTAAAATTAAAATCAGAAAACCAAAAGAAAACGAGAACAACATGCAAAATGGGGTTGAATCAATGGTGTAGATACGGGGCTAAAAGGCGTAGCAGCTGCTAACCAGGCACAGAGCATTTAAGGTTGCAAGAGGGCGACATCAAGTAACTAGCTAAGTGGCCACTTATGTAAAAGCAATACGACAGATTGGCCGGCTTCAATTTCTAATGCTTTTCCCTGTTTAATAGCTATTACGTACTCTTTTCCTGTTTCTGTTATAGGTCAGCATCAAATAGTTAGTTTCGTCAACTGTCGATGGAGCGTGTGTGTGTGTGTCTGTGGTCGATGGTCATGTTGTGTGGGTCCCAGCAAAACTGAGAACCAACCAACAATCAATTTCCACATAGCTATGAAATCTTTTAGGGATGGGAGAGGTGGGATGCACAACTCAACGTTTCACTACCAGGAATAGATAGGCCACTGGATGAAACTCTTAGTGTAATCACGCTCGTTTCAATGATAGCCTAGACTGTTAAGAAGTATTACCTTCGCATTTCTTCATAGTTATACCCTACAGTACCTTATAATACCTTATAGTACCTTATAGTTCAATAATAAAAAAAACTTGCATAATGAAATTTAAATAGGCTAGAATAACAAAATTTATTTAAGCTGTCAAAAAAAATTTTTGCTTCTAATTTGTTTTCAATTTACAGAAGCGATCCGAAGAAAAGGCTTTTCAGTTTCATTCATAAAGCAAAAGTTTCTATTTTGTCCTAGAAATAGGCTAGTTACTGAATAAAAGTGAGGTTTTTTTTTCAAAGGACCTGAAAAATTTAAGCTTTTCTTGGCTTTTTTTCAAGGACAAAAAAGGCAAGAAAAACGTAAATTTTAGAAACAAAATTAGTATTTACTTATCCTATAATACTCACCTTTAGATTTACGCTTAATATCGTTAATACCAATGCTGCATTGCTGAAATCTTATGTACGAAGGTTTGTTGGCTCCACACAGCGAGACGCTCTACTGATTCCTAGTAGGCCCCTGCACACTCACCCTTCACAGTTGTTTGCAGAACTTTACGGTTCAGCAACAGCGGGTTTTCTAAAGGTGAGTATTTTAGGATAAGTAAAAACTAATTTCATTTTTAAAATTTACGTATTAACCTTCATCCAAAAATATTCACCTTTCGATTTTTGCTGACTTTGTGCAAAAGGAGGTGGGTTAGCTGAACTCTGAGCCAACTGTCCAAACGAACCTTTCAATTACAATACCATTTTAATTAATGAAAGGAACTCCCTTGAACACAGATCATTATGCATGGAGAAGTCACAGCAGTGGGATTTACAGTTTACCCACATTACTGCCAGCCATTATGTCTTCGTGTATTTTGGCACCACCAACTGATCCACCAATGTCCCGGAGGTAATGGCTTAGGAGTGTTTTAATATGGCGCCAGTTACTGGGTGAATAAATTCCTCATGGGAAACTAGAAGAGAATGCCCATCATGATGCGGTCAAAACTCTCACCTCATGTGCAGTCATCGCTGGTGGGAGGTATCGAAGAGAGGGCGCAATTTCTAAGGTTTCTCGTTTAATGATGCCATACATTCACGACGCAATCGTCACAACTGGAGCTAATTTGGTTTACACAAATAAATATTCGGTTCATGCATTTAATAAATGTATGATATTTATGAAAATATGTGTATAATTAATTGGTGTATTGTTTCTGTTATAAAGACCAATTAAGCCACATTAAATCCTTACACGAGTGCGGCTTGGGGATCACCCCATTCCAATAGACGAAAGTGGTGTAATGGTCGAGCCATTCACCTGCCGTATGGCACAAGGTCGGCGAAGGAATATATGGTCCCGATTACAGAGGCAAGATCTTGGAAGGTGTGGGATGGGGAGTACAGGACGGCTCGAGCTGTGTTGAGATGATTCTCGGTCCTTTCTGGGGATGGCATGACAGAGGCTAGTGCGAGATCGAAGGATACTCCTAGGAACATGAACCTTTGAGACGGTGTCAGCCGGGAATTGGGGAGGTTGATGCCAAAACCTAGCTTGTGAATAAGAGCGACTACTGCAGCACGGTGGGAGCAGAGGACCTGCAGATCGTAGTGTGGCAAGACAGACAGTCGTCGAGAAAGGCATGGATACTAATCCCTTGCTGGTGGTGGAGGCGAGCTAACACTGGTTGTAAGAGGAGTGTGAATAGGCGGGGTGCGGCATTTAGACCGAATGGGAGACAAGAAATTGTACACGGTTGCGTCGAGAATAAAACGAAAGAGGTGCCAAACAGAAGCATGCAGGGGAATGTGAAGGTAGGCGTCCGCGAGATCTAAAGAAATCGTCCAGTCGTTTTGGAGGAGCGAGGTGCGGATTGACGCCGTGGTTTCCATTTGGACGTGTGGATTGGAAATGTATTGGTTGAGGGGCAGTAGGTTGAATATTAGCCGGGTTTTTTTGTCGCACAAGAAGATGCTGCTGTAGAATCCCGGTGTAACGGGTTGGGTGACTGGATGGATCGCACACTTTGCAAGCAAGGAGAGAATTTCGGCGCGAAGTGCATGGGATGGAGGTTTTTCCATTTCCCATGGTGGGGATCGTAACGGGGGACGCCTGAGAAACTGAGGATGGAATCCGCTGTGCACAATGGAAACGACCATAGGATCGGTAGTGATGGCGTGCCATGCTTTGACATAGTACTGGAGCCGACCCCCTACAACTTGGGGGGAGGTGGAGTGTCAATAACAAGATCGTCCCTTGGATCGGGGTTGAGGCGAGGATCGTCCTTCTTGTCGGGAGTTGAGGAACCCCAGGGATCGCCCGCGTTCGCGGCCCTGGGCGCCGGATGGAAAGGGCGAAGAAGATCGAGGCGTGGAAGGTGAGATCACCTCTTGGGATAGCGGCGTGGACCAATCCTCTTTGGGAGGATTGGTACGATTATTAGTGGAACGTTGACGAGAGAACTATTGATGTTTGGACCGCGGCTTGCGAGATATATCAAGGTGGGGGGGCTAGCTTAGGGATTAACCCACGAAAGAGGTCTCTGACTCGTGAATTGGTTGATTGCGGAGAATATGCCGAGTGGAATGGTGCAAATTTGATGTAGTTTGTAGAGCGACCTCCTGTAGGAGTAGGGGAGAGTTGAACATGGTGCGGGTGAACCAGTTCAAGCGTGGTAGATAGTGAAGCAGCCCTTGCAAAAGACCTGGTTGATGAGCAAAGCTAGTTGGCGTATGTCCTCTGGAGGAGGATCAGTGTAAAGGCGTTCGCAGAGAGCGTTGGCAGCTGTGCTTAGGACGTCGGCTTGGGATGCGGTGCGCAGCCCAAGGCGGAGGAGACGGTCATTGTCGCGAAGCACATAAACCGGGACTGAAGCACGACGAGGAAAAAATAATGCTGAACCAAAGTCCAATTGGAGTTGGCCGTGAGGAATTCTGACTGTGGGTAGGTGTCAAAGTTGCGCGGATTGGCAATTCCTTCCCCAATAGGTTTGAAGAAGAAGGCTTCCCTGCCTGGGTGTGGGGGTGGCAGATCCTTATCTAATTCTAAAGGAGAGCCGTAGCCAAGTACGATTCCTCCATTACGGGGGAGTGTGGTGGACTGCCCGAGGAGTGGTGGCTGGTGAGGGAGTCGATTCCTTAGGCCGAATCCAAACCCCGTTGCTAGGCCGCGGTTTTTATTTGCGGAAGGTGAATTGTGGCTAGGCTTGTAAAGGAAACAATCCGGAATGATTCCCTCTACAGTCTTACGGAGTTCCGGAAGAAGGATGTCCGTTGGATCGGGTTCATTGGAAAACGAGGGATCGTTCGGCTCTGAGGAGTGAGGGTCATTGGAGTAGTATGAATCATTCTCCCCTGTGTACACGGCGTGTTGATCTGGGGCGACTGGAGGGGGATCGATGGTCCCGGTAAAGGCGGTGTAAGAGTCTGGCGGCGCGATGTGCCGGAGTCATCGAGAGAAACACGTTGTTTCTTGGGCAGGGAGGCCAGCCAGCCAGAGGTGTATGCTGAAGCCGTCGGAATAGGCTGCTTACGCTTGAAGGTGCGGAGTGAAGATTCCACAAGGCGTGGATTTGAGAAGTAGACAGAGGATCGTTGTCCTGCCGAGGTGGGAATCGAACCTCCCCAGGTTGGGAGGATCGTGAAGACAAGTCCAATGGTGAAAGGCAGAGTGAGGAAGAAGATGCTTTAAGCAGCTGCCTTCCAGCCTTGACTTGTAGCTTGAGGCGTGCATACCTTTCTTTGGCACGGGACAATTCTGCGCTAAGGGCGCGTAGGTCCTTGGTAGGATCGGGCCAGCCACAAGGGATCGGTGAGGTGGCAGCAGTGTCACAAGGTACAGATTGTGACATTTCAGGTAGAAACGGGTTAGGTAGAAGCTGCGGGGGCTCCAGAGAATCCCGTTCAGTAGAAAGTTTGAGAACCTCCACATTACCCGTGACCGAAGGGACACTGGATGCGGATCGATCCGGACGTATCGGTCCCTTAGGCGTGCCCTTGGCACGCATCGCGGCGTAGGCGTGCGGATCGAGGAGCGTAAAACAGCAACCAATTGCAACGGGCGCTAGAGAAGAAGAGATGAGCATGGCTGCCCCGACCGAGTATTTATATGAAGGAGGCTGCGCAGTAAGATGCGCAGTAGGGTGCTTCGATTTTATCCCTAGATCAAACAGCATTGGAGAAGGAGAATGCTTAAAATAAGGTAATGTATATTTTCAATCGGCAACTAGAAATATTATTTTCAATCGGCAACTAGAAATATTCACTTTTGACGAAGTTATCGAAGGAACACTTGTTCCACGGTTTTTGCGAGGTAAAAGGCTTCTTTACAAGCACAACCAAACACTGTTATAGTTAATTGATATGAGTAAACATGACGGCACTCCTTATAATAAGGTGGATACAGAGTGGTGCTGCTGGTGGGTGCTAGATGGTACTAAATTATTTAACAAATAATTCAATTATTTTATTTTGAGCAATGAAAATAATAAAACAAGCATTTACTGAAGAAAAATAGTTTGCAGATAGTAGGAAACGTTCATTTTGTTGCTTTGTCAAACTTACCTATCAATATCCTGCTTTGTCATTGTAGCAAAGGTATAACATTCTGTTATACCGTTTAACGCTATTACAAGAATATAGAAACAATTCCAACGTAACAAACTAGGACCTAGGTAAACAAAACAAAACAAGTATTAGATGATAGAAAATTTGATTCGTTAGAAAATTTGGAAATAAAAGAAATTTGTAGAAACAATATGGTTTGCTACTTTTTACAGATTATTTTTTTCCAAAAACGTCTTCAATGTTTAAGCAACATTTGAAAATACCGTAGTGGTTTTTACTCTGAAAGCTCATATCGATAAAAATGTCAGTTCAGAAAACTGAACGCACAATTTCAGATTACAGGAATCTCACCAGATTCTTGCGAATTTTCAACAGACAGTATTCGTCCGTTTTCGTCAGGCACTAAGAGTTTTTAGAGTTTGTAACTACATCGTTTTCGACATTGCGATTCGAAACCGGCGCTCGGCGTGGCCCACTGTATGCGCCGGGCCTATTGGATGCATATAGCCCATTGGATGCGATGGGCCTACTACATGCAGCAGGTCCTCTCTCCCATCGGCCTGAGAGTCTTGGTGAAAAATCTTTTCGCAGTACAAATCTGATCCCCGGATTAGAAGCACCTTGTGTATTCATTAGAGTAGCTCCATTTTTTATAGAGTGGGCCACGCCGAGCGTTTCGAATCGCGATGTCCAAAACGATGTAGTAACAAACTCTAAAAACTCTTAGTGCCTGACGAAGACGGACAAATACTGTCTGTTGAAAATTTGTAAGAATCTGGTGAGATTCCTGTAATCTGAAATTGAGTGTTCAGTTTTATGAACTGACATTTTTAAGCAACCTTTGGACCTTTGAACCTTTGGTTTCCCCCTTACAACAGCAAGTTTTCTGTAAGCTTGCTGGTTTGTTCTTATACGATATCGTCTGTTTTACTTCTGGTTGACCAGAGTGCATCGGGGCTAAACAAAGCGTTGTTACTTGACTTGTAGGTTAAAAATGCAAAACCAACGAAATAAACGTCTAATCAAATAACATTCTGTAACAGCGGATGCTACGACGGAGTAGGTGCTTGTAGCACCGCCGACATCTGGATGACTTTGGTCTTGTTTACTGGGCTTCAAAATATTCAATAGGCTTTAAAAGCTTTTCAGCACTTGTATGCAATAAAACATTTGTTAATGAAAATACAAACACAAACCCCTCCCCTCACACAAAAAGAGGCTGACACAAAAACAACCAAAGAGAGAAAAAAATAATATTGGCTGCCAAAAACCCAAATGATCCCCTCAAGGCTTACAAATCTAATTTATTTGGTGCTATCTTGGGCCGCTGACTACAGCACACAGGCACAACAGATTGTTCATTTGGCGAGCCGAAACTGAAAGTTCAATAGGCAATGTGTCAGAGGGGACTAACGAAGATCGCAATTTTTTCCTATCGACGACGGAACCGGAGACAACAACGGCGGGAAATCATCACAATCAGCTGCGATCGAAAATCCCGACAAAACAGGTGTTTTATTAAGCAAGTCCCGGAGATCGTAATCCGGATGCAAAACTCGCCGACCTGGAAACAATTTCTCACTATTACGGATTCGAGGCGAATAGGCTTGATTTTCGTGCCACGCCCCCACTGGATGCTTGGAAATTGAAATTGAAAGATTCTCGGCAGGAAGCACAAAATGCTTTTGGCACCGAGTGAGCCACAAAGTTACCAGTTCTTGTAACAATAGGGGCTGATAAACTTTGGGAGCACTGTGTCAAGGCGCTGCTTGAATTGCAGAACAGAGGTTGCACTGACAACGTGTGGTGGAAGCTTATTCCAAGTGTTCAACACACGAAAGGAAAAAGTGTGCTGACGAAGGGTGGTGTTGCATCGGTGTTTAAAAAGTTTGGCACCGTGGTTGCGGGGTTACCGGATTAGAGGGGAGTGTAAACCAGTCAACTGAGGCTTGATCTTTGCCAGCAAGTGTCTTGAATGTCATAATGAGGTCCCCTCTCACTCGTCGATATTCAAGAGTTGGAAGCTTGAGCGCTGCAAGACGGTTTGAGTAAGAGGTGTTCTTGAGCCCCACGACAAGCTTTGTGGCCCGTCTACGGACACGTTCCAACTTATCACGATCTTCTTCAAAGCGGACCCACCAGGCCTGGCCCGCATACTCCAAGATACTGCGTACCTTACTGCGGTAAAGTAAAAGAAATGTCTTTCTGGTAAGGGTCGAGAATGTGGTTCGAATGATGGCAAGGGCCCCGTAAGCCTTTGCAGTCACCATTTGAATGTGAGCAGAGAACTTCAAGTCGCGATCAATGATCACTCCCAGGTCCCAAGTAATAGTTTGCCTTGTGGTGCTGAATGCCAAACTTCACAACGCCACTTGTCTTCATTTAGGTCCATGTTCATGGATTGAGTCCAGGACACCATGCTGGAAATATTGGCCTGTAGTTCAGCCGTACTTACTGGGTCATCAGAGATAGCAAAGATCTTAGTATCGTCAAGGAAAACACAGTTATCTTTGTCGAGATGTACAAACAAGGTGTTCATAAAAAGAATGAAGAGGAGTGGGCCAAGCACACTGCCCTGTGGGACTCTACTGTATACTTTAACTTCGGCAGAGAGAAACCCCTCCACACTACATCTCTGGTGTCTTTCAGAGAGGAAAGCAGAGAGCCACGCAAGAAGTGCACCTGAAAAACCAGCATCAAGAAGGACGTCCAGAAGTGTGCCATGCGGCATGGTGTCAAATGCCTTGGCAAGGTCAAAGTAGGCTGCATCAGCTTGAAGTTTATTGTCGAGCCATTCGGTAATTTTATCGAGGAAGTGGATAAGATTTGTGTGTTGTTGATCTGCCGGGGAGACCGCCGTACTGATTTTGATGGATGATGTTGTTTTCAATTGCAAAGTTTAACATGGTGCGACACTGGAAGGCGCGACACTGATTGGTCAAAGCACATCTGATGAGCGGCTGGCTCCAGATTGAGTCAACAGGGTCATCAGACCGCCCTCTCCCCGGAAGGAAGACGGTGCAGCTGTTCTGCGCATTTCCTCCAAATTAAGGGTGAATCTTTTAATGATATGCGATAAAAATTACCGCCTTCTCGAGAAACAATTGTCGTTGCAACTCAAACATGTTTGGCTGCTGGTCGTGAGTCTATCACATAAAATTTCTCGCCAATCTCAAAGGTCAGTTCATTATGGTGACGTGTACACTTTCATTGCCATTCTTGTGCTATATCAACGTTTTGCTGTACGCTGGAGAACATTAATGATAGTCTTGTGCGCACTGAACGCTGCAAAAACAGTTGCAAAGGGCTACGCTGTGTCGTCACGTGTGGAGTATCACCAGACCAGTGACCAGTGATGTGTGGCCATTGTCCGTGAAAATACACCAACGACGACGAGAATAATGGTCCTTCAATGCTTTCAAAAAATCGCATTGACGATCCGAACATGCCAGAACGGCATCGCAACATCCCATGGAAAGAGTGAAGGTCCAAAAGTAGACTGTGCAGGAATGCAAAGGTGGCAGGATGCGCCAATTCGAAAGCAACTTATTGTTTTATGCGTTGCCCAAAATATTTGTCGGTGCGAAGCAGAGAAAAGGAGGCAAACTACTTGTGAGTGTGAAGCAGAGAAAAAGAGGATGTGCATTCCTGTCCCTTAATTGTCCATGACACCATGAGTAGAAGCATCCAGAAGTTAAGGAATACAGAATGCATAAGGTAACTTTGTCTAGAGAGTGCATGTTCTCAAAGAACATAAGCACAACCTTAAGGAGCGGGTAGCCGGCCTTTGAAATTGGGTCAACCCTCTTCAAGAAGTGCGAGTCTCAGCATACGATTGCATGAACCTATTTTTCCATAAAAATTAATAAACCAAGTAAAGCCACAGGAATGGGTGGGGGGGGGGGGATAGGCATTGTAACGGCGGACGCTACGACGGCTTAGGTGCTTGTAACGCCCCCGGTTTCCCTGGTGTACGTGGAGTTTAAGCTTGAGGTTAATCGGTGTTAATGACGACTTTTTACGTTATTCAACACAGCATGGACACTGTCCCAGCATGGGGGATGAAGCGCCGGTCCTAATTAAAGGGGCCTAACCTAAATTGTCGGTATCGCTGCCACCAACGGTGGATTTAACTGTTGTACTAGCTAAAATCTAAAGATGGGCTACATATTTAATTTTACACTAAAATACAATTAATCAAATCTACCAAACGACTGAAGCTTAAAACTCCTGGTTTTATTTTTGCAACAGATAATGAAAACACTTTACATCATAGTTTGCTTCTAAAAGCTCTTGAATATAATTATTTAAAAGTAGCAAGTTTGGAATATACAATTTAGTAATTCACAAATTAGACAAACACACTTGGTTTGAATAAAAGTTTAAATTTTCACATTAGAAAAAGTAAATCGTGGGTGCTCCCGGAGACACCCGCAAGACTTGACAGCCGCAACTGATTAAAGTCTATCTGACAGTATGTTTCTACATGATCAACCGTCCACAGTTATGTTTCTAAGTTTTCCAAGTACAAAAAGATCAACCTCCCCTAGTTCCCTCGAGAACTCTTCTAAGTAATAAAAAGCCCGGCAATTTTACACTTAGGCATCAGTTTGATCCAATTTGACTTCCACAAAGATCAAACCGTCAATTAGTTTAGATTAAAAATCCATTTAAAATAAACTGGAAAATTTGGTTTTTAGTAAGAGAACCACTCTGACGTTATGGGGAGAGGAAACCTAAGATGCCGCTACAGGCGTCTCCACCATAATTTTCCCTAGCTAGAGAGTTAAGTTAAGTTTTAAACTAAAATTTAGAATATGGGGGTCCTAAACTTTCAAAAGCTAAACTATAACATACGAACCACTACCATCGTGCCCGGCATGGCATTCACCGGACATGGCGTCTCCACTCCCGACTGGCGTGACCATTCTCTAGCTTGAGATCTGTAAGCTGTGCTCACGATTGAGTTCTGGGGCTGGGGTTTTATACACAATACCGGAAGTAGGCGCGGACGCCGAGGATAGCTGCGGGGGTCTGATTGGCTGAGGGCCTCGAGAACAATGGAAAGTGGGAGGAGAAGTCGGTTGAACAAAGGGACTGGGTGCAGAGCCGTTTGAAGGAGTAGGGACATGTAAACGGAAAATATAGGCCTGTGTTGAGTTTTACTCAATTGAACATTGGGAAAATAGGCCTTTACTTTGTATTATTGGCTACGGATTGAATATTTACATGTTTGAAACGTGAATAGGCTCTTGTTAAAGCTTGACACTTGGCTTTGGGTAATGCATAAAGCATTACTATTAAATTTAACAAGCTTTAACCGAAAACTGCAGTGTTATACACCACAACTAGTTTTGGCTGGGGGGGGGGGGGAATTGAGGATTCGAAGGTTTTGCACAGTTTGACTTTCGGATTGGGTTTGACAGATCTTTTTAAGAATTCTTTTACGTTTAATAGTAGATCAAGCTATCTGTAGTGTTTGAAAGGTCTCAGTCGGGTCTAGAGGAGAACTAAAACAAACATATATACACTAAAATTCGTGTCCGGTAGAATGCCAGGTCGTAGTGCGTTTGGACACATGATAGCGTTTCTGGGGGTAAAAGATTATTATAAAAGGATAAATGCGGTTAAATAAACTAGCTCAGTAGGATGCTATAACGCATTAAGTAACTGGGAACGTTTTAACGTTTAATTTGGAAGTTAAAATTGATCTTGTGGAAATTTTTCATATGGATTGCGGCCGACAAACACAATAAAAAATATCACACTTCAAATTGTTGTCTGTAAACTTATCGAGGTTTAGTACCTTCGCAGAGGAAGCTCCTCCTAAAATGCACTAAGCTAGTGTGTTCGGGTTTTTTCCCCTAAAAGAAAAAGGATAAAATACAAATACATAAGTACAGAGTTTCATAATGGCGGCCATGATGAAGGTGCGATGTGGTGGGTTTGAGATGATCTTCAAACGTAGTTTAATGGTTCTTCCTGGTGGAAAGTCCGGATTTGGGCTTCCCCAAGAGTCTTGTATTTGGACAGGCTATTAAATGTCGAAGAGTTTGTGAGAATCGGACCATTATTGCAAAAACGGCCAGATATGCCTCGGCGAGGCATTTGGGTGCCTCGAGAAAAAAAATTTCATTTTTGAAAAACAGGGGTTTTTCGGTAGCGCTCGTTTACAGCATCCGTCGTACCCAAAGAAGTGGCAAGTGCTCCAGTTTCTGAGCTTGTACCTCTCTGGGCGGTTAAAAAATCCCAGACATCAAGTTCATCAAGATTAAGACAGGACTGAAAGCCGACGGCTCAACAAAAGTCAAATAAAAAACAGACGCATACCTTTTTACGTTGCCTTTTGACTTAAATGTCAGGCTGCCTGAGCAGGGAATCGAACCCACGACCTTTGAAACCAAAGGCCGAGGTCTCACCGCTAAGCCACACTGACACAGTTCTAAAAGATGTACCAGTATATTTCCACGCCACAACGAGAAGTCAAATGCAGAAGTGACAATAAAATTTTGTCAACTTCAGTGTATAGGCCATAGGCAATGTTGGAAGAAAATGAAAACACATGAAAATTTATTCTATCCAGAGATGCAAAATCCAAACCCCCGTCGAAAAAGTCAATTTTCGCTGGTTTGGAAGCCGGCGACAAAAACCTATTTGTAGCTGTCAATAGTAAAAAATATCCGAATCATTACGTGAGCCATCAGGATTTTCAGAATCGTCTTGCCTCCCAAAAGATCTTGGGATCAACTTCAACTCTACACGAATGATGGGCTTCGTAACAAACGACAATACGCAAACAATGTGATGCCGCCGAGCCTGCGAGTAATTGGAACGAAGTGCTGCAGCAGGAGAGGCAGCATTGCGGCAATCTGCAGACACGTTTACTTCTTGCCAATGAACCTGCAGACGGCGCGCCGGTGAGTTATCGCTGGAATGTGGCAAACTGCTAGCGAAGCGATCCTGGTCGGTCTTGGGCAACACCAGAGTTTTTTCCTTGGCTGCAGCGAAATCCGGCGAACAGTGAAGTTACACGTTTAGGCCGTCTTTTACTGCTTTCGCTAGCTTCAGACAACATTTTGGTTTCGTTTAGGAGTTTCTTGAGTCTAGCTCCAAACGTTTTTCAATTTGGCCTTGCACTGCACAAAAGGCGTCTGTCCAATCGAGGTAATTTGCCCTCCTGCAGCCACTGACCCTAGTCCGAAGTGCAGCGTCATTGACAAACAAGGAATTTAAAAAAGTAAAATAAAAAATTCCTCAACAAAAGAAAAGAAAATGCAAGCTTCGGAAAGCCTTTTCAAAGAACACTCACTGTACAGAGAACGCTTGGTCAAATGGTGGGAACCACCGTAAAACGCATCATGACGCGACTTATGTGTAGAACCAGACACAGCAATGCAATGGCATGTCGACTCGACTCCCAATGACGATAGCCGACCGCAGCTGGAGACGGAGGCGGCGAAGTGTTACCAGAATGTGGCAAAGTTCTGACGAACTGGCAATGTGAAATAGCATGCCACGAAGTTGCCGGATTCTTCACCACCCAAAGAACGCTGACGAACTGATGAAGTAGACTTCAACGTTTTGCCTCCCAGCACGTCTAGAAAACTTTTTCATTTCGCCCGGGACGTTTTTATGGTGTTCGTCATGTCCCGCGTATGGGTCAACTTTTCTCCTAGGAGATTTAGTGGCTGAACCCGTTTTTCCGTGTTTTCTCCACCACGGGGTTCTTTCTTTGGTTAACTCCAGTCTTTTTATTTATCTTGGTAAATTTGTAGTTTGAGTTGCTCTTTTGTTTACGAGAATCAACACCAACTTTGCCCTGCAATGCAAACTTCGGCCCAATCGTGTCCGCTTGCTGCAGTATGCCACTGATCCAAAGTCTACCACATCATCTTTACTTACATTACTACTATTGGTTATAGTCGAAACAGCTTCAGTCTTCTTTTTTCCAACACCGACAGCCGAAACAGCATCAAGTTTTGCATGAACGGCATCCGCCGAAAACTTGCATCCGCCGCCGCTAGATGGCGGCGCTGACGAAGCGGAAGAGGCGAAGGAATAGTGGTGAAGTGATTCTGCCTTCTGGCGCTTCTCCATTGAGGTCATGAACGCAAAAGAGTCGTGCCCACGAGTTTGCTTTAGCGGCCTCGCTACTCTGGCCACCAGTGTCTTTATACTGGTGCCCAGAGTAGCGAGGCCGCTAAAGCACTAGAAATTCACGAACTCGAACGAGAGTTGGCGCTAGCTGACAAACAAATCGAACTAGCCAAATTAAGAGCCGCTAACGGCAATGGTGATACCAATCCAATACAGGTTTTGTTAAGTGTTTTCCCGGACCAAAACCTGGTAAAATATCTGATGTGGTACGTTTCATAATGGGGACCGAAATCGGAAATTAATTCTTTTGTAAAGATTTTTGAGCGTACAATGGAGACGCAACGGATTTCGAAATCCGGTGGGTTGTAGGCCTACAGCCCCTTCTGGGCGAGATTTTGGTTGAGTATGCGACCAAATGGATGCAGTAGCAATGCATGATTATGATCAAGTTAAAAGTAAATTGCTTGAAAGGTTTTGTGGACTAAGTAAGGAGTCGAATTGCAATCACTATTTCGAAGACTGGAAAAGGAACCAGATCAACTGTTCCATGAACATGCTTTTGAGCTTGAAAAGTACCCGGGCCTGCACCTGGTTTGATTTTAGTTTTTGTTTGCCTATATGAAAATATACATTTCCTATTTTAAGATAAGCAGTTTTCCCCTTTCTGGAGCTCGTATCCTCTAGCTGAAAGTTGTCTTTCCTGCCGGGCTTGTAACTACTGCGCATGTCCGGAACTGGGTTCGCCTTAGTATAAAGGAGCCGTGGCTCCATATGGATTGGTGAGGAGACCCAAACACCAAAAATCAAAAACCTAGGGGTTTTTCACTGAACTTTACATCGTCTCAGGACTTTGCTACAAAACAGCAGTGGCCGGAGCCTAGTCAGCTAAAAACGGACACTATTTCTTCTGCCATAATTCAACCAATGGGCCAAATCGACCCCCACTTTGTAACGGCGGACGCTACGACGGCTCAGATGCTTGTAGCGCCTCCGGTTTCCTGGTTTGACACGGAGATTCAGCTTAAGGTGTTGCGGTGATTAATGAGACTTTTACGGCATAAGCACAGCAAGGGCCACCGTCCCAGCATGGGGGATGGAGCGCAGGGTCCTAAATTAAAGGGGCCTAACCTTAATACTGCTGGTATTTCACTGCCACCAGCGATGGAAATTTAACCGTTTATCAAGAGCTAAACCAAAAATGGTTTACATATTTATTTACACTTAAACAGTTAATCGACTAGCAAACGAACTGAAGTTAAAAACTCCTGGTTTTTATTATAACATCAGAGAATATAAAAATCACACTTTACATTTAGTTTGCACGGAAGCTTTTGAAATAAAGTATTTAAAAGCACAAGGTTTGAATTTACAACATGTAATTCGTTTTCACAAGTTTTGACTAAACTGACGTTTGTGTTTCAGAATAAAACAACCACTTAATTTTTCGAATAGAAAAAGCAATACTGAACGCTCCGCAGAGTCGTCCGCAAGATTGAACAGCCTCGGCTGGTTACAACCTATCAAACAGTATGTTTCAAACACGCATGAAAGATCAACCGTTTCACAGTTTTGTTTCTAAGTGGTAAAACAGAGCCTTAAACCTCCCAGAGTTGCTGTTTACAAGTCAACTCCTCAAATTATAAAAGCCTCGGCTACTTATAAAGTCCGTTTGGAGTGAATAACCAATGAATCCCGCACAAAGATCAAACCGTCAGTTATTTGAATTAATGTTTAAAACAAATAAGAAAGATTTTGGTTTTTAGTAAGAGAACCACTCTGACGTTATGGGGTGAGAAACCTAAGATGCCGCTACAGGCGTCACCACCATAATATTCCCTAGCTAGAGAGAGTGTATGTTACGAATTTAAACTAGAATTTAGACTTGGGGGTCCTAAATTAAATTTTCAAAAGCTAACAACAAACATACGAACCACTGCCATTTTGCCCGGCATGGCATCCCACGGACATGGCGTCTCCACTCCCGACTGGCGTGACCCTTCTCTAGCTTGAGATCTGTGAGCTGTGCTGTCTATGCATTCTGGGGCTGGGGTTTTATGCTGGAGAGGGGGGAAAGCGCGGACGTCGAGGATAGCTGCGGGGGTCTGATTGGCTGACGGCCTCGAGTACAATGGAAAGTGGGAGGAGAAGTCGGTTGAACAAAGGGACTGGGTGCAGAGCCGTTTGAAGGAGTAGGGACATGTAAGACGGAAAAGATAGGCCTGTTTTGAGTTTCACTCAATTGAACTTTTGGAAATAGGCCTTTACTTTGTATTATTGGCTATGGATTCCGTATTTACATGATTGTAACGTGATTAGGCTCTTGTTAAAGCTTATTACATGGCTTTGGGTAATGCATAGAACATTACTATTAAATTAAACAAGCTTTAACGGTAAACTGCAGTGTTAAACACCACAACTAGTTTTGGCTGGGGAGGGGGGCAAAAAGGGGTTTTCGAAGGTTTTGCACAGTTTGACTTTCGGAATTGCATGGAAACAGATCTTTGTAAGAATTCTTTTGGTTTTAATAGTAGTTCAAGCTATCAGTAGTGTTTGGTTGGGTTCCAGTCGGGCTGAGAGGAGAACTAAAATAAACATATATACACTAAAAAATTCGTGTCCGGTAGAATGCCGATGTCTAATTACTTGGACTAATGGCAGCGTTTCTGGGGGTAAAAGATTATTATAAAAAGCTAAATAAATGAATAAATAGTCTAGCTTGATGGTATGCTAAAACGCATAAAGGTAAAGTGGAGGTTTGAACTCTAAAGTTAACGGACAATGTTTGATCTAAGTGGAAATTTTTCACAGTAGTTGCGATCGTTCAAACACAATAAAAATATCACACATTAAAATGGTTGTCAGTACATGGGCACAAGGTTTAGTGCCTTTCTCCTAAAATACAACTAAGCTACAGTTTGGGGCTATATGCCCGAAAAGAACAAGGATAAAAAGAAAATACAAAAATACAGAGTTCAGCAATGGCGGCCATGTTGAAGGTGCGATGTGGTTTTGGGGTGATCTTCAAACGTGAATTACTGGTACTTCCTGGTGGAAAGTCCGGATTTGGGCTTCTCCAAGCATCTTGTATTTGGGCAAGCTATAGATGTTGAAAATTTGGAATGATTCTGTCCATTAACAAAAAAACGGCCAGATGTGCCTCGGCGAGGCATTTTGGATGCCTCAGAAAAAAAAATTTCAATTTTCTTGAAAAACAGGCGTTTTTCGGTGGCGCTCGTTTACACGCCCCCGGACGCAGGATTTTATTCGGGGTTCTTGAGAACTCGGAATAAAAGCTATAATGGAAAGGTTAGTGCACACAAGATATGCAAAAACACAAGACCGCCAAAATATTATATATAAAAATTGACAAGAAATAAAGTACACAGTTTACATAAATGTTGACTTCGCCGTTTTGTCTTTTGGGGGGACCAACGTTTTTGTGGCTCAGAGAACTTTAAGCAATTCAAAATTTACAAGTTAAATCTTTACTGTTTTTGCAACCATTAGCTAAATACTGTCCGCGCTGCTTGGTGCAGGAATATCGTACAAGTATTTGAAAATGGGGCAAAAAGACATTTATCAAGAAACACACTAGTTTTTAAATGAAAGTACAAAGTTAGGGTTTTTGTAAAAGAATACCGTCAAATGAGGCGTCCCGCTGCTTAATCGTTCGTACAAGTCCGGATTATGTCCAATTGCCGCGTCTTTTTTTTCTGTGTGACGGCCAAAAACACCTTGCCGTCCACCCTCAACCTTGGTTACGATAACTTTTAGAAGAGAATATTCTGTGAACACGCAGAAGAACACCGGCTCTATTTAACAGCAACTAATACCACTAGAATGATTTAAGGTTACCAAACAACTTGTTTACATATACAATTTGACATTGAAGGATTTTGAGATAAGACCCATAACTTAAATATAATAATACAACACTGGGAAGTTTTGTGGATAAAAACTAACAACCTTTTAACGACAGAGTTGACCTTTCGCCCTCAGAGGTGAGACAGACGGTTTTTTATAAAGAAAACCATTTCGTGTAAAACTTAAAGAAGAGCCAATCGGGGACAGATTGCAGCTCTCGTAGAATATTCCTAATGAATATTTAATTAGTGTCGTTACAATCTTTGTCAATATTCTCCCACATAGGGAAACGTTGATAGTGACAAAAAGAGTAAAGCATAGGCACTTAAAATTTAGGTGTGAAGGCCAAAACGGGAATTAACTGAGAGTTACTTTAAGATGAGCTCTCAACAGACTAAAATGACAAAATAAAAAATGCAGGTAAAAATAATTTTCAGTCAATTTGTACTGAAACGAAACGTTGAACAATTAAATGTTTAACGAAAATGCTGCCTTGATGCAGCAACAATCAGTAGATGCTTTCCAGGTTTGTCCAGTAGATTCTGAAGTTTCAAGATTTAAAATTCAGTAAATACACTATTTTAGGTTTGGTTGCTCCTAGATGGAGCCACGGTTGTAGCGACAAACTACACATTGTTTAAAGAAAACATGCACGGGAAATTTACTTTGTTAGATTTCCGGTTTACTTGCAACAAGAAAAAAACTCTAATTTAGAAAAACTACTTTAGGTTAGGTATTAAACTTCCGTTTTATTGGAAACACCAATTCAGTGCTAGAGCCATAATAAATGCATTTACTTCCACCCTATACTGACATAGAATTCACACTAAAACATCGGTCCTACTTTTAACAACAAAAAAAAAAGAATGGGGAAAAAACTATGTTTAAGTTTTTTATTTGCTTAACACACTGACTTTAAATTAGATTAAAATTCAGGCAACTTTACTTTACCAAACTCTAGGAAAAAAATCAAAGCATATAGGGGGAACACTTTTAATGCCGACCTTTAAATTACTTGTTTCCAACTTATGATTGGGGGAAGTTAACTCACGTAACTTAAGCCATTCGTCAAAGCTAAACTCGCTAACTCTGGGTTTTTCTGACATGACTAAACTTTTGTTTATATCATTAGCTGACAAACTTCGATTTATTTTGCCTTTAAGAGGCAGGTTCAACGTATTTTTCGTTGATTGTTTACACCAACAAAGATGGCGACAGTCCATCCACTGGTCAAGGGAGGGAACTTGGGTCTCATTATCTCGTAATGGGTTGACTTCCGAAGTCTTCAGCAGACCCATTTCGTCTGCGCTTGAGGACTTAACGACGATTGGCGAACGCACTGTGGGGGTTTGGGGCTTGACCAATCCCGCGGGGCTGGTTTGATTACGGCGGTTTTTACGTTTCTTTGATTGACTTGGGCCGTTTCTGACGGGGGGCGTAGCCACCTCGGCTGGCACTGGAGAAAAATCACGGGGCGTGGCGATTACTGGTCTGCGCTTGCGGTTTAATGATTCTAATCCTGTCACGCCCAAAACGACATCGTAGAACGAATTGTTGACCGGTGTAATGCACGCTACTGTTTTTAACACGGTGCCATCATCTAACCTTAGGATTAGATTTACTTGATCTAAAGTAAACGCTTCGCTACTCAAGGCAGTTTTACATTTAATCTTACGTTTTAAGCGTGGCCAACTTCTGGCGAGCCTGGCGCTAACTAGCGAAACTGTGCTTCCGGAGTCGCATAAAATATTAATTTTATTTTTCCCTATGCTACCGGACAGACTACTAGCCTTAAGAATTTTACTGGCATTTTTTCCAACTGGGAAACATGCATTAACTTGCTGGGGTTTCGAGTTAAGCTCGGGGCATTCACTGCGAAAATGATGGGGAGAGTTACACACGTAGCAGCACCTAACTCGATCTTGATTAGGGTTAGTTTTTTCACTAGCACTAATGTTTATGGCAGGGTCCCCTCCTGGGTTATCTGCTTCCACACCGACAGATCCGGCCGGATTAGCTGTCGTGTTATGGTTACGGTTGTGACCACGCTGTTGACCAGTAGGTTTAGAACCCTGGTTCGACGCTACAGCTATGGGCTGTGTTTTGGCTGCACGAGTGGCAGCTTCGGTAGCAATCTGTTTATTGCAGGTTGTGAACTCATCACAAAGTTGGGCTGCCTCAACCAACGTCCCTAACTTAATTTGATCCGGGATCCATTTCCTAAGTTGGGTAGGGCAAGATTTATAAAATTGCTCTAAAAGCATTAAATTGACAAGTTTGTCATAGTCCCGGTTAACCTTAGCCAAAGCTAACCAATGAGTGAACAACGTTTCTAACTCAAACGCATAGTCAAAAAAATGCTGATCGGCTTCTTTCTCTAGAGAACGAAACTGAGTTTGTACCGACTCTTTTGTCCGGACAAAACAGGCAAGCAATCTATTTTTAACTAAATCGTAGTCTTGCATTTCAGCGTCTGTGAGCTGATCGCAAACTTTAATGAAAACCTCTCCGACGAGGGGTTGGAGTCCCGTGACCCATTGATCTCTGGGGATATTTGACTAGTCATTGTACGTTCAAAAATCTTAAGAAAACTGTTGATTTCCGTCTTAGGCGTCCAATTGTTGACGAGACGAACTACGTCCGCAACTTTACCATGTCTTGCAACTGGATTTGGGGGAGCTGGGGGAGCGCCGTAAGTTCCGTTTGGAGCGGGGTTAAGATTTAACGAAGCAGCGTTTAGCTTTGCTAGTTCTAGCTGCTTATCTAGTTTGGCTAATTCCAGTGCGCTAGCACGATCGTTAATTTGGGCCTCTTGGTCCCTTTCTTGGGCTTTAAGAGCGGCTTCCCTGTCTTTAAGGGTTAATTCATGAGCCCTGCGTTTTTCGGCATCTGCCACTTCTAAGGCTCTTAACTTCAACTCTTCTGCTTTCAGAAAAAGTTCATTTTCCTTAACTGCTAATTCTTTTTTGGTTAAAAGGATAGCTTCTCTCTTTTCAGTAGCGCTTGCTAATACATCAGAGAGTTCGGTTAAATCTAATTTGCCATCTTCGACGGCTGCTCGTAAGATTTGTTGGGATTCGGTTCTAGAATCACTAACTGTAAAACCTAAGTTTAAACATGCCTTCTTGAGGTCTTTGTTTTGTAAATCACGAATGATATCTTCGAGTTGATCCATTTCCGACATTTTTACGTTTAACGTGGTTTCAAAATAAAACTCTTATAAGTGAAACAAAAATTAAAAGCAGCCGCTTAAAATTTAACGTTAAGTTTGAGCAGAGCGCTGTAAACGCGGTCTCGTATCAGACGCTCGTGGTGAGGACACCTCAACACCATCGAAGAAAAAAACCTGAGGGCAGTACTCTTACCTACCAGAAGAGCATCGTCTGTATGGCGATTACAATTTAAAAATGTAAATAACGTATATTTCTTTAGGCATAAAGCCGAAACACTTTCAGCTTAGTTGTGTTTTAGATGTTGTCAACACACGATATTTTTTATTTTTAACAGGTGACGACTTTGCTTATTTATGAAAAATGTCCGATGTTCAAACCAGTTTAAAAATCTAATCTAAACTGCAATTAGCCTTTTTAAAACTAGCTGGAACATTTAATCTTTTGATTTGTGCACTTAATGCATTTTGGTAAACTTAACTTCTTGCCATGAACCCTACCGGAGCTCCCATGTTTATGTTTGTATATTTTTATGGACCCAGTGTATGATTTTATGTTTATTTTTTTTTATATAGCATCTCCATCCAAACTCCGACCGTAGCGAACCTCTAAAAACGTAAACAAACTAGCTTTCCTTCGTTAAAAACATGCCTTGTATATAGCATTCCGTTTCCCAAAGTCAAATGTTTATTCTGTGCATTACACTTCGTTCCCCCCCCCCTCCTTCAATAGTTGCGATGCCTAACGTCGTAGTTTATTTTAATAGGCCTAAAAATCACGTTGTTATGAGTTGAAAACTCACTTGCACATTCAAAGCCAGGCCTCTAAGTTTCAAGTCGGCAATTCCCTTTGTCAATTCGAATCCAGCCAACCAAAACACTACTTCAATTCCGTCAGCCAGTCAGAGCGCTCAAGCTACCCCGGTCGTACGCGCTGCTACTCCAACTTCCGGTAGTGACAGCTCGGCCGATTTGGGTCAGTCTCTCCTCCTCCAGATGTCCGACTCTCTTCCCCGCACCCCCCTCCGAAGCTATCCTCGGCGTCCGCGCCGACTTCCGGTAATGAGTATATAACCCCAAACCCAGAGACACTCGTTAGCACAGCTCAAGGATTCTCAAAGCTAGAGGTCGCTACGCCGGTCGGGAGTGGAGATGCCGCGGTCCGATTGTTGCCATGCCGGGCAAAGGTAGTGGTTCGTATCGTACTTAGTTTAACTTTAAAAGTTTATTTTTTGGACTTTACGTCAAAATTTATAGTTTAAACTTAACTAAACCTCGTAGCTTTAGAAGGTAAATTTATGGTGCGTCAAGCCCAACGGCATTTCGGACGTTGGCGGCCGTAATTTAAGGGTTCACGGTCCCTTACTAAAAACCAGCTTTATTTCATCGTTTCTTTAAACGCAGTTTAATGTAAACAAAGGACGGTTTGATCTTCGTGGGGTTTCCATTGCTTAAACGCTCGGATCCACTTTATAAGTAGCCGCGGCTCTATAATTTAAGGAGTTGACTTATCAACAGCAACTCTGGGAGGTTTAATGCTTTGCAGTATACACGTAGAAAAATAACTGTAAAACAGGTCTACTATTACTAGACAGCCGAGGCTGTTCGTAATTTAGAGGGCTCTTTTGCGAAATCCCCTTGTGCCTAACCAAACTTACTTTTTCTATTTGAAATTGTTTTAACTGAACCTCGTGTTGGTTCTAGTGTTGAATTTTATTGTAAATTCCCCGTGTTATTTATAAACTAATCCAGTTGTAAATTTGCCAAATGTAAATGTAAAGTGCGTTTTGATTTTTAACATGTTTGTTCAAAAATAAAACCAGGAGTTTAAAAACCCAGTTGGTTTACTCGTCAGTCGTTCGCTAGAAGTAAGAAATTAAGACAACTCTCTTAAACTTAGCTTAGCTAGCCTAATTTTCCCACCTTGGTGGCAGCGTTACCGCTTATTATTACAGTTAGCCTACAATATTAGGACATGTGTAGCTCCATTCCCTACGCCGGGACTGTAGCTGTTGTGCTTATTTGAAACAAAAAGTACCCCAAAGTAATAGTAAGAAGATCAAGTTACACCAGGCGAGCGGCGATGCTACAAGCACCTACTCCGTCGTAGCATCCGCCGTTACAAATGGTGGCAGCGGTGGGATGAACAGGTGCTGTTCCTTCAAGCGTTTCCCCCCTGCCATGCTACTATGCCATTTGTGTTGAACAATTCTTCAACAAACAAAGATGTCCGTGACTGCGACACCATAGTCACAGAAGTAGACGCCCGCATTGTAGTCAAAATCAATGCCGAAGCAGACGTCAGCATTGCCGCTAAAATCAATGCAATTCCCGATGTCCGCACTGCCGACAAAAACAGTGCCCGTCATCAGCTCCCGCAACTAAGACGTTCCGGAGCCGAGAAGCAAGGATCGTAGATGTTCCCCCCCCCCCGTCTTGGAAATCAACAAGCCGTGGACCGTAAGCTGCGAGGAGGATTTCACCACTCATGGGAAGAAAGCTCCGTCGCCGTATTCAGTGGACCTTGGACCACGCCAACCATCGTCACAGTCAAGTAGGCCTCAACCAGACGTCCTACTGCAAGTAGAAGGGTGCTAGCCGATTCATTCGTCAGGTGGGAAGTTTGGATCTGGACTAGACTGACCGCACAGTGGATGTGTACGGGGTAAGTGTGCATAGGATATGCTTAAGGCCGCCAAGCCGAGTGTTATGATTAAGAGCCTTTTAGGTATTTTAGTTGTTTATACACCTGAGTGCTGGGAGGTCTAAAATAAGTGTATTTCTTGCTAAAACCTACCGTAGTTGGGAGAGAAGTGTTTTTAGTAACTCGCTCTGCTCAATTTAAAAGTAAAATTAATTTGCGGCTGCATTTTAATGAAGTTTCATTTATAAGAGTTTTATTTTGAAGCTTAAAGTTAAAAACGTTCAACATGGACGATTTTGAAGACGTCATTCGTGACATTCAGTATAAAGACCTTAAAAAGGCCTGTTTGAAATTAGGCTTAACCGTAACGGAGACAAGACATGAGTCCGTAACTATTTTGAAAAATGCCGTCGAGGAAGAAAGAATTTCCGTTGACGAGCTCTCTGACGAATTAGCCCCGGCTATAGAGAAAAGAGAAGCTGTGATTCTGCAAAAGAAGGAGTTAGCAGCCAAAGAGCAAGAGCTCGCGCTGAAAACCGAAGAATTAAGGTTAAAAGCAGTTGAGCTAGCCGCCGCCGACAAACGCATGGCGCACGAACTAGCGTTACGGGACCAAGAGGCCCAAATCAGGGATAGAGACGCTCTATTAAAGGAGCAAGAAGCACAAAATAGCGAACGCGCTAGTGCTCGGGAATTGGTAAAACTAGAGAAGCAGATCGAACTAGCAAGGATAACGGCTGCAAATCTTAATGTTAGTTCAAACTCAAGTAGTGGTACTGTAACTCCCCCAATTCATAGTGTTCCCGTAAATAAACCGGGTAAAATTGCTGACGCTGTCAGACTTGTAAATAAATGGACTTCCGAATCGGAAATTAATAGTTTTCTAAAAATATTTGAAAAAACTATGGAGACGCAGCGTATAGACAAAACAGAATGGGTCGTCGGACTACAGCCCCTTCTCGGGGAAGTTTTGATTAAAGTATGTGATCAAATGTCGATCCTAGAAATGCATGATTATGAGTTAGTCAAAATCAGGTTACTGGAAAGGTTTGTGCAAACTAAAGAAGCCGTACAAGCCCAGTTTCGTTCACTCGAACGTGGCAACGAACAATTGTTCCACGAACATGCGTTCGCACTCGAAACCCTATTTTCAAGATGGGTGTCCCTAGCTGAAATTAATGGCAGCTATGACAAGCTAGCTAATTTAGTTATGCTTGAACAATTCACGAAATCATGTCCTAT
>JAHWFP010003461.1:0-24482 GCA_023313725.1 Lithobius niger
TTTGAAGTTTTTTAATACATTTTACGATGAGTGATTTTCATACAATTGCTAGTCACGGTTTGTTTTTCAGACGAATAACGTTACGAACTAAAGTACATTAATTCTGCTCCAATGGATGGCAGGACCCAAACTGACAAATATTGGTTTTACAAAATTCTTCGACTTAATACGGACTTTAAAAATACCTCTAACGAGTTTTCCCTACATGTTAGGGATGATATTAGTTCTACGTGGCCACTCCAGTAGATGGCGCCACGTGTAATTATGTGATCAGGCTTATATTTTAATAATTGCCGAATATTTACTAAGCGGTATTTCGGTACCTAGGACGGCCAAACTAGGACCAATAAGCGAGGCAACTTTCACCTAAATCACAACTGAATCGCTTGTAACTTCTAGGTGGAGCTGGCTGAATTAGAAATCTCTCCGCCTCCGTAGTGTATATACGATATGTAGACTGACCCTGCAGTCCTAACCCTCCAGCCCTTGTTTACAGAAGTTTATCAGTGAAATTGACCTGGGAAGAGGGAGGCATTTATTTTTTTATTTTTTTAATATTAAAATTTAAATTTAAAATAACAAATTAATTAAAATGTAGTGATAATTTTAATTTTGATTTTAAAAATTTAATAAAAAGAGCAAACAGTCTGCATTAAAGACTGGTTTGTGAGAAATACATGATATTCGTACAAATCTGACAAAAAGAAAGAAAAGACAACTGCCCCGAATGGGACTCGAACCCAGGACTTCCCACTGACTAAGACAGGTGCTCTAGCTACTGAACTATCAGGCGTAGCTACAGCAGAGCTTATTGTGTGCGCTGCGTATCTTGAGTCCTGCAAGTATTTTATGAGTGGCTACGTTTTCCTGAAAGGGGCGGCTTTAATCGACGGCCGCCATTGTTTTTGTAACCATCTTGGATATCAACAAGGCACTCTGCTACCAAAAACGTACAACCGATTATCTGTGTTCGTTTTGCGGCGAACTCAAGATAGGCCGCGGAGACACCATAGTAACTGATCAGTCTTTCTAGTGGAGACCAAGAAACAAATTTGCTTTACCTTCGTGTATGTATGTTTGTGACCTTTGGGTCACCACTGAGGAAGACTGAACTGCTACTGAGTTCTAGTAGAGCCTGTGGTCAGAATCCGCCCCGCTACCACAGTGGTTAGAGCTCCCGGCCTAGCCAGCGGTAAAGTCCTGATTTCGAGTTCCAGTTGAGGGAACTTGTGTTTTCTTTCTTTCTCAGATTAGTGTATCCTCACAAGGCTAGTCTTTAATACCGACTGTTTGCTCCGTTGAACCATTACCTTGTGATTTATTCTTGATTTAAAAAAAAAAAAATCTTGCAAGTGAAGATTCAAACTCTTTTTTTTTTTCGTTCGTATTCTGAAGCTTGGATTTTCTCGCACTGTCTTCATGATCAAACCCAAACTACTTTACTTTTACTTTACTTTATCTAAACTCGCGCTGCTGTGCCGTGCAGGCTACGCAGCAAGAAAAAACAGCAAATACTTAAATATTTTCTTAACTAGGTATGTTAGTAACACTTTTGTAGAAATAGTATGTGGACAATAATTTTGATAGCCTAGCCTATATAATTATATACTTATTTGGTAACATCTTATATTTTACATTTTGTTTCCAGAGTTTCATACCTGTATTAATGCATTAACAACAAGCTCATGCAGCCTAGAAATTTATCAATTATATTTTCATATTTTCATGTGTATATTAAAATAACAGGAAGAAAAATGTTCATGCATTTAAGTCCAGTTTGCTGGTGTTAGTCAAAACATACATTTCATTACAAAATCTACACTATTAAAGCATTTGCAATAAGTTCATGCAGTATATAAGATTATCAATTCTACATCATGCATTTCATGCGTAAGTGTACATGCATTTAAGTCAATTTAGCTGGTGTTAGTCAATACATTATTACTTAATATATAAAGTTCACAGAACACATCATGCAACACCAGTTTAGAAATGTTCAATTAGTGGATATTTGGGAAATTTAACTGTTTAGGAATTCGTTTTTAACTTCACTATAGGTGGCATGTTGCCAATTTGTCTGATTTGCTATATACTGGTCCAAGTTATTTTTAAAACTGTTTGTATTAGTGGCTGTGACGATATGTTCGGGAACTAGTAGCGCCTTTAGCACATGTAATGGCCATATTACTTGGGCTTTATCAGTAATAGGAAAAACAAAACATGGTAGTTTGAAATGAAACAAAGTGAAGGTTTTAGAATTTTAGAAATGAAACAAAAATTAGTTTTTCTTTATACAGGAAAAATACTTTCTGGAAAATGTTAATTCCCTCAATTTGAGCAAACTCCCCTATTTTCCCCTGACTTTTCCAGACTTCATAAATTCCCTGAATTTTGCCGGTTTCCCAGATAGAATGCCACCCTGATAAAGCGTTATTGTCACAGGTCTATAGGCGTTGTCACACATATGCCTAATTGTACATTTGAGTGGCAACATACGAGGTTGGTCATAAACCTTTGCCTAGAGGTCCAGCGTGTAACCAAACACGTATAAAAGCAATTGGGTATTATAATTTCTTTACAACATCCCGCATCGTAAAAACAAACTGGCATTAATTGGTCGCGATAAAATTCATTCCCCACGTTCAAGCGTGACGCGACCTTCCACAGAATTAGCATGACCTTCCGCGTAAGACGTGGTATGTGACACACATAAACATTGCGTGAATATTTACAATATTTACAAAGCGTTAACGTGTCACGTTGGCATCATGTATTAACGCGATTTAGCATACATACCGTATTTAAATTGTTTTCGGCTTAACCCTAAATCCCTTTCGGCTAATCGGCTTCACCTTCTCTCTCCTCTTGGGTGTGGTGGCATGCGGCACAGCCCACTTTCACTTTCAGGAGCTGCACTTGTTGCGGTGGACGGCTTCGGTTGGTTGATTTTTGTTTTGAGATTCACAGTACATTGCTCGTAAGGTCAGATTAAATCACTAAATGGGCAGCCCTTCTTACCCATAACGGACTGCTGACAACACCCAAGGGCACACGCGTGATGTAGATTTTTCGTAGCTTCGATGCATGCTTTGTTTGGAGAAGGGCTGGGTACGGGGTACTGTTCACAGCTGGGCGATTTTTCCCTTGCATACCAGGGAGTATGTTAGCCCTCAACTGAATGCGCCACATGCTTAGGCCTATTTTTGGGTGGTTAGGCCTAAACTTGAGGAATTATCCATACTGACAACGGCCATGACAAAAACCATACTGATAAGCTGTAGGAACAAGCCATCCTGATAGGCCTTGTCAGCATGGCTCAGTTGTGGGGCTTCTGCCTTTGATCTCAAAGGTCGAGGGTTCAATTCTCGCTTAGGTAGTCTGACAATCCGAAAGGCAACGGAAAAAGGTTTGCATATGTATTTATTCGGATTCGTAGCACGAGTCAGCTTTTTGCATATTGCCTTTCCAATGGCTGTTGATTTTGCTGCCTCCCTGACGTCACAATACAGCTCAACAACTTACGCATATGCGCACAAGTCAAACCAGACCGGAGCCAGTGACGTCACACGAAAATATTGGCGGTAGAACGACTTAACATTGCTAAGGAACGACCAACCTTCGTATATACCATCATTCCACTCGACCCTTGGCACGAGTGGTATTTTTCGTACATACCTAGTGGGTTAATATCCACGCAGCGTATTTTTAGCATGGTTTATCACAGAAAATAGTTACGCTAAATCGTTCCACAATTGGGAACATGAAGATAACATTATCATGTACACTCCGTCGAGCCCTACTGGATATCCTTCAGGGCGTTCCTGTTTCTAGCTTCTAGCATAGGTTTATTCAGCAGACGGCCCGAAGTTCTGTACGAATTTTTGTGTACCAGATTGCAATATAAAAAGTGTACGCAACACATGGTGCGAAGAAAATTCAATCGTGTTAAAACCAGTGAGACAGTGTGATAGCAACTGACAAAATCACGAAAATGGGCAAAATATAAAATAAAAATGCGAACAATGTCAGAAACAATAAAAAACCGTTCCTAGAGCAAAAAATTCTAAAACAGTTGACATTCAAATTGTCTGTATCGTGCTACTTCTAGTCATCTTAAAACTTTTTTTTGTGTGTCTAATTTCAGATGTTTTTGGCTGTTGCAACAGTCGGAGAACGAACAAAGAGAGACTACTACTCACAGTCATACTACCCACAGCAATCATACTACCCTCAACAATCCTATTACCCGCAACAATCATATTACCCACAATCATATTACCCCCAATACCCCTCCCCCTCTCCCTATTACCCAGCAGCGCCTAAATCTAGCTATACTTACCCGCCATACTACCCTCCACAAACCAAATCCGGCGGCACTTACCCATACTACCCTCCTCAGCAACCTTACTACCCTCCAGCAACCAAATCTGGGGGTACTTACCCATACTACCCACAACAGCCCTACTACCCACCAACTTACTACCCACAATCCAAATCCGGTGGAACTTATCCATACTACCCTCAGCAGCCATACTACCCTCAAATGCAACCCTCCTACTACCCTACCCAGCAATATCCCTCATACTACGGTGGAAGCACTACCTACGGAAGCAGTAACTACGGTGGCTCTACTTACGGCCGTAGTGATACTACCAACGGCTACACCAATCCTAACTACTACGGAAGCAGCAGCACGACAACGCAGTGAGGTGGTGATCTTCTTCACTTAAAATCAAAATACAAAGCAGTGGCGACGAATTGAAAAAAGGCCCGCAAACAATTTTTCTTTTTGGGGGGGGGGGAGAAAAAAAGTACTTGTCTAGTCTTTATTACGATGAAAAAGGTAAAAACTGAATATGAATTTCGTCAAAAAATTGACGACTTGCGCCGCTGTAAACCGAAACTCACTTAAAAGGTAACGGGTCTAAGAAACGCCTTTAAAGAAACGAAAATAATTGTAGATATGAGCAAAAAAAGAAGAAACACAGTGGAGCAAATATTGTGAACAGTTAAGGATGACAAGAGAGCAGCAATAATGGCGAAAAAAATTCACGAGTCATCACCAGTCGGTGAACTGAACCCAGGTCTGTGGACTGGACTTTCAATGCGCCACACCACTATATCCTAAACCGACAATACCAACATGGCTACGAACTCAACATATGAATAACAAGGCCCGCTGAGATAGTAGCTGCGGTCCACTCCAGGCCCGTCAGCTTGCTTCTGTTTAGTGACAGACACGCCAGGAGTCGTTCAATACCGTACGGCATGAGGATTGGTATCTGAACAAAATCTATGCTTTAAACTTTAAACACGTAAAAGTAACGATCAAATTGCGAGATGTGGCGCATATTGAGGGCTTTTCACGCGTTCACTTAGTCCAGATACAAATTCCTTTGGGTTCTCAATCCGTACGGTACTGGACGCCTCCTAGCGTGTCTGTCACTAAACAGAAGCAAGCCGACCGGCCTGGAGTGTAGCCCAGCTACTATCTCAGCGGGCCTTGATAAATAAATGCCAGTATACAACAAGCTGACGCCAGGTGATGCCTAACTCCAACACTGGACATTCATTCACTAGGCTACAACAAGGTTAAACCAAAAGAAGTTAGTTAGCTGTGGAGCACTGGACAGTAATCACATTGGTTTCTGCCCTGTTAATATAAAAAAAAAGTACGGTTATGTTTTACAGCATCTCTCGCTCGGCCGAACAGGCAGAACTCCGAACAGGCAGAACTCAATTAGCGTAAGTTAGCTGTAGAGCACTGGGGAGAAATCACATAGGTTTCTGCATTGTGAATATAGAAAATAAATTAACGCATTATAGCATCTCTCGCTCGGCCGAGTAATTGTGATCTTTAGGACTCAATTAACGTAAGTTAGCTGTGGAGCACTAGGCAGAAATCACACAGGTTTCGGCACTGTTAATATAAATTATTGTTTTACAGTACCTCTCTCTCCGCGGAGTAATTGTAATCTTTAGACTCAATTAAAGTAAGTTAGTCGTGGAACACTGGGGAGAAATCATATAGGTTTCTACATTGTGAAACTAATGTATCTCTCGCTCGGCCGAGAAATTGTGATTCTTTAAAAATATTATTTCTTTCTAATTTGTAGTTTAACTCATCCTTTTCCTGGTTTTATCTTCGTAGTAGGTAGTTGCGTTAGTTTGGAGTTCGCTGACTCACGAATGATTTTTTTTTCTTCTCAGTTAAATAAAAAAAAAGTTTCTTACGTTTTCTGTCGTAAATTACACTCTTCCTTTTTTTTTATCTGTGATGTTATCTTAAATTTAAGTCGACGTCCGACCTTGGGATGAGTAATCTAACGGGACAGTTCAATTAGGCCTAACCTTCCTTCCATCCCCTCCCATTAAGACACGGGAATCACGCTTGAGAAACGCTAGAGGACAATAGTAATAACGATGACAAATGAAAACGACTTTAAATTCCGAACCGCAGAGTTGTGAGAAGCCAAGTCCGATAACCCTGCAAAATAATGCAGTCTCGCAGGCTGGCAGTTGAGGAACGCACCCGATTCCATTGTCGCTTCCTATAGAGCAGTGACATTTGCCGCCATATTGGCACCAGCATCGGTTTTGGAGGGCGTAACTACAAGGTGCACTACATAAAAATGGAGGGAAAACCAACGGAATAGCGGATTTCTTAGGCTTAAAATAACGTTGTTTTCTCCAACAACAAAAATCGCGCGTTTTAGGTCTAAGAAATCACTCTTCACAGCATCGGCTTCAGTATGACGCCTTCTGTTTCTCTCTGCAGTGCCCCTTGCAGCTAACGCATTAAGGCTCCTGCATAGAGTTATATACAATAATACTACGTCGTGTCACTGCTCTATACTTGAAACGCTGCTGAAATGGTGGAATTTCAGTCTCTTAAAAGCGATAAAACTAATGTTAGGCCACTAAAAGGTAATTAAGTGATTCTAGGGAACGCACGCATGGCTTTTTACTTAGCTCACGAAACGTTTTTTATGGCATTGTCTAAAAAAAAAAAAGTACCTATCACACATCATCAGCACACTTTCACCAAACATTACCTGGAGCCGATGGCCATATCGGCTCTCTGCTCCATTCACGTGATCGCCTAGCAACGAATCAAAGGGTCGTTCAGAGGCATGTCACGACTAAAAACTTGGTTCCAAAGAATGTCCTTTTATCAAATACGTAACTTTTGCATGCTGATCCTGACATTAAAATGTAAGCTACTGATTTCGGTTTTGTTTGGTAAAAAAATAAAAAAGCCATCGCCCGCATCTGAAAAATCACGAATAAAACGTAAAGAAGAAAAACACCGCCCGCTCGCATCAATTTTATTTTAGTACCACTCCCGAGAACCAATTAATTAATTTGTAGCGGCCTTAATATTTCCATAGCCATATTAACCATTAGCAGCCATATTAGCCATTCTAGCAGTAATAATTAACAAAAAAATAGTTGATATTCACTCATCAAAAAAAATATTACAAACCGTACAAATAAAATGCTAGGATATAAAATTTATTTAAAATAGCCTATAGAGCAGTGACATTTGCCGCCATATTGGCACCAGTGTGGGTTTTGGAGGGCATAACTACAAGGTTCACTACATAAAAATGGAGGGAAAAACAACGGAAGAGTAACGGAGAAACAACGGATTTCTTAGGCTTAAAATAAGGTTGTTGTTTTCTCCAACAACAAAAATCGCGCGTTTTAGGTCTAAGAAATCACTCTTCACAGCATCCGCTTCAGTATGACGCCCTTCTGTTTCTCTCTTCAGTGCCCCTTGCAGCTAACCCATTAAGGCTCCAGCATAGAGTTGTATACGATAATACTACGTCGTGTCACTGCTCTATATCTGCATAGTATTTTAGTTTTGCTTTCATTCAACAAATGTGTTCAGAACTGTTTTAAAGTTTCAGTGTTTTTCTCACCGACACTCTCGTTCGAGTCACACGCTTCCTCCCCCCCCCCCTCCCCTTGTAAGGGCCAAAACCAAACCAGTTCGCTAGAACGAGTTGTTTGTTTCAGATTACATAAGAATTTTAAAGAAAATTTTAAAGTCAACTTCAGAATCAATAGGCCGTTGTGGATGAGTCACACAGGTTTAATAAAAATAACCTTGTTTTTGAAAAAATTGAGGTCAACGCGGTATGGCATTTTGTCTTGGGACATTTTAATTTGTATTGTTAGGTTCTATTACGGTGGCAGCGAAGGGGGTGACTGGACATTTGGTTAATTACGTGTGACGAAACGTTTGTATCCTGACTTGGAGGAAAAATAAATACAAGACGGTTGCGTTTGTGGACAGACGGCGGAAAGCATAAAACAATTACGAGGTCACGGACTTGGTAGAAGTAAATATTGCGGGAAAATAATGCATGTCTTACTACGGGTCGAAGGGAAAGTGACAACTTTCACAACCAGTATTTAAAAGTAATTAATTTATGGCGGTGAAGATTTTATTTTAAAGGACGCCACCTATTAAACTTGTCTCCCATCTCAGTATCCTCAAAAACACAAGTTTAATTTTCGGCATTCCATACATTGTAAAGTCGCTAAGGAAGTGAACGATTATTCACAAGGCACAATGCTCGATACTAATTCACTCCTTAATGCATAGCTAGGGGACTATGCACGTAGCGTTTACATATTAGGCTAGCAGCAGAATTTATCCTTCTGCACCTCGTAGTCAGGGATCCAACCTTTCAGTCAGATCCCACACACTAACTAGCTCGATCCGTCGTCTCCAGACTTCTTTTATACCGTGGAGAACAATGGGCTCTTTTCCTTAGGCTACTGGTGAACAGGTGCGATTCGGTTCCAACTGGGTTTGCCAGTGGACTCGTGTCGCCACCTGGCGGCTGGCAGCTGTCCAATTCCTGAGTCTGCAGTAATTGGAAGGCTGGGAACCCGCCATGATTGAGGCAAGGCGAACTACGAAGTGTTTGCTTCGTGAGTTACGCGTTGCTGTGCATGTAAGCCGGTTACATCTCCCCTCGTAACTATCCTGTAAGTTGTTTGAACATCAGGATTGAACAACATTTACAACGGTTACAACATTTAGACCTTGTTCACAACATGTAATATTAAAAACAATGGATTGCTACAAGACATTTTTAATGTATAATTTGTGAACAAGGCGCAACGTGTGAATTGGTCGATAAGTAAACTTGTGTTTGGAGGATTGTGAGAGACATGCTTGTCAGGAGTGTACTTAAAATAAAGGACTTAACATTTTTTATCACCTGGTTTCAAACTAATGAAAAATTTGGTCTCTTAATCATTGGAATTACCTTGGCGTTTGGCATCACGACTTCAAATGGCGAAAACATGACTGCAATTCTTTGATTTGGCAAGATAATGTCTTCTTAATTTCTTTTCAGAATCCTGTAAATTTGTTAAGTCTGTCCCCTAAATTACACTCAAGTTCAAGAAAGAACGTTTTCATATATGGGCATTTAACTGTTCCAATAAGAATAAATGTGTTATTGATTAAAGACCAAATTTAGCATTGCAGCTATCTAGGCCTATCGAGTTTTCGCTCTCAGGAAGCAAAGGAATGCACAAAGCAAAACTTTTAAACCCTACAAACAGGCCACAAAACTCCTTAATTATTGAGTAAAAATTTGGTGCGCCCTCGTGCTCCTGGAAACAAGCTATAACGCTTAACGATATTAGTGTCACTAGATGGCGCCACGAAAAATATATAAAGAAATTCCCCTGGCGCCATCTAGTGACACTAATTTCAAAAAGCTTCATAGCTTGTTTCCAGGTGCACGAGGGCGTACCAAATTTTTATTCAATAATTAAGGAGTCATGTGGCTTGTTTGTTGCGTTTAAAAATTTTGCTTTGTGCATTCCTTTGCTCCCTGCAAGATAGAGGCCTAGATGCTGCAATGCTAATTTGGTGGCAACCGGCCTTTAACAGCTTCTGTTCGAGCCATCGTTCGTTGGAAGTTAGCGTGTTGACTGACTTTGTAACGTACGATGGTTCGACCAGAAGCGAGCAATCCAGAATACGTTTATTTCTATTAGAACAGTGCGATGTCCATATGAGGAAAACATTATATTTTGACTCAGTGTACATTCTGTTTAAAACCCATGAAACCCACTTGTTTTAAACCATATTTTACGTATTAGGGTTGGACTAGGGATAGAGTTCAGTGGCGCACCTGGAATTGGGTGGGGGTTGGGGGTAGTGCAACTGTCCGCTATGACCCAAAGAGTAAAAGTAAAAGCAGACAAATAAGTCATTTGTTGCACTTGGAAAAATTCTGAAACTTGGCTTTGGAGCGTTTAAAAGGGACAAATCTGCTGAAAACAAGTGATTTTACAGGATTTCGATGGGCTTACAGCAACCCTCAGACTGTCTTATATGAATTGTCGGACCCCATTCTCACGCCCCCCCCCCCCATAACAAAATTTCTGGGTGCCCCACTATCAGATTAATATCATACTATTCTTTCCATACGCTCTAGAGATTATGTATTGTCACTCTGCTGGAGGTGCTTCTTTTATTAGGCCTGTAGAGCCGTGCACTCCTTATTCACTGCGGAGTTGGTACCGGAAACCAGTCGTCGAGCTAGCTGCAAGGAGCACTTGATATGCTCGGCCAACTCTGGGAGAGTAGATTTCTCGGGCCTAAAAATGCTCAATTTTCTCGACTTGTTGGCCGCTGCCGATTCTTTGGGGAAGAGGAATTTTTTCTTTTCCGATTCACAACTTTAATATATTTTTCGCAGCATCGGCATGACTGAAAGCATCATTTTTTTTACCTCTATTTTTATACAGTGCACCTTGCAGCTAGTTCTACGACCGGCTCCAGACGCTAGTTCGGACCCCTGGTGCCCTCTACATGTGATCAACCGAACTAGCATGTTTTATGTATTAAGAGGTGTATTATAATTCTGTTTTATTTTGATATTTATTTTTAGCAGCGACGTGCATGTTACTAGACGGTTTCAGGACTGCCTGGAACCTCCACCCTTCGTTGCCATGTCATTCTACACCACAGCCATCTACCGGTAAAAAGAGGAAGAAGACTTTTGTACAAAACTAACCACTCCTTAGGAACCGAATTTATATTTAGAATATTATCATCCTCGTCTCCGCGGTTGTTTGCATTTTTGTTTTGTTTTGTTTTGTTTTATTTGCTTGTTGATAATCATTGAAAATAAAATCATTGTTCATGTTTCTGGCCGAGTATTATTGTCTTGCCACAGTACATAGCAAAGATGGAGCGACTAGAGAAGATGGTTGATTCCCGAGTTCCAATAGTATTGTTGTTGTGAAAATATACTGATTGGGACCGTGGTGTGACGTCATATTCACCAATTCTGCCAAAGTAGCCCGAAGAGCCAATCAGAGTGCTGCAAAGGAAGCACGTGACCAGTAGATTTGCACAAAACGAGTTTTAAAAAATAAAATCTCTCTGTTTATGTTGTTAGCCGACGAAAAAAAGCATTTACTATAGTAAAAAAGCAAACTATAATTAACGGATATTAGGTGTTTTTTTTTTCCTGAATTTCCGTTTATCGAGCAAGCCAACTGTCTCATTTTATAGACGTGCTTCCTTGCAGTTCTCTGATTGGCTGACATTGCTGACTTCGCTTCTGGTGTAATATGACGTCACTAACACCAGCATGGCCGTCTCCTTACTGTACATTGCCGTCTCAATCCCGCAACATGGCTGCCTCCTTCGTTTAATCCTTGGCGTGACCCGGAAGTAAGTTTGTAGCGTGAAAGTGGTCTAATCGTCTACTGGTGCTTCTTGTTCTACCAAAATTATCACTCTTCTTTGGTACATAGTGTAATTGGCATCGGACAGAACGGGCGAGGAGCAGATGCTGTACACCGCTTTTCTTTTCCTTACAGCCGCTGCTGAAGTTGGCTAAAATTACGTCACGCATACGTCACTCGAACCTTAAAGGCCTAACCAGACCTACTCGCAGCTGCACGGCTGTGGAGGATGGTGTAAAAAACACGTAAAAATCGGTTCTTAAACCCAACACCAACCATATGATTGCAGCAAGTTTGACCTTGTAGGCACGTAGTAACGCATCGCTTCGCGGGAAATTATCTTCTGTCTGGTAAGGGAATAATCTAGATTTTGACGTCTTTCTTACACCATAAGCCTTAAGCCTTAACCAGACTGGCTGCTCGCTGCTACACGGACATGCAACATGGAGTACCAAAGACGTCAAAATCGGTCCTTAAACGTAACACCAACCGTACGAAAACCATTCTCTAGCTGCGAGAATGCAAAGGCGAGTCTTCGCGTAAATGCGCCCTTTAGATCAGAAAAATCCAGCAGATTTAGTATTAGGGCGCGTTTATGCAACAACTCCCCTTTGCATTCTCGCCGCTAGAATTTAATCGCGATGCAAGGCGTCATTGCCATGGTAACAACGCTACCTGGATTAGCTAAATCCGACATCGTTTGCGTAAATGCTTGCAATCTCGTAATTCGAGACAGTAAGATAAAGAATTCCTCCTGACGAAACAATTTTTTTCAGTCGCATCTAAACTCAATTATTGATTCGTTTCGTTGCGAGTCGGCAGAGCTAAAACAGCCGCCATGTTGGAATTTCAGATGATTTCTAGCTTCTAGCTGCGAGAATGCAAAGGCGAGTCGTTGCGCAAACGCAACATTTGAGTTTTGTTAGCGTTTAATTAATTTCATGGAGCCTTAAGTCAGTTGAAGCAGGGGTGGCATAAACGTGAGCCCGTAAGACTAGATGGAGTGTCCACGATAATATTATCGCATGTTCCGCAAGGTCTTGTATGGCGACCCCATGCGGTCAATGGTGGGACGACTGGTCTTAACTATTTGCTGGGATATCCTATGTTAAAAATACGTTGCATTAAGTTTTACCCTAAAAAATAGAAGCAAAAACCCTCACTCGTGCTACGATTAGTCTAAGGATGCAGCAAGTCCGGTGCATATTGTAACCGGCAAAAGTTCCTCAACCTTGAAGCTGGGAAGGAGATAGATTATATCCAAGCCAAGGGCGACTGGGGTGGAAATGGCGTGTATTGCCTCCTTCCTGGCTTAACGCGGCTTATAGGAAGAATAGGTGTCTCCTCACCAATCAACTTCATGTTGCGCTAGAATTACGTAAAATGATCAGCTGAACAACGTTTTCCTATGCCATTTTTGGGGCAAAGGCTTAGTTTGGCCCTCAGAAATTAATCAAAACCGGTCTCTTTCCGCCGCCTCACCGCACTAAAAAAAATGGCCAAACTCACGAAGCAGCTTATATTTTTTTTCCGTAAGCAGTTCATATATGTAGGCGGGTTGTTATTGTCAGTTGCATGTGGTTTTGTTGTTATTGTCGGTTAGGTTATGGTTTGGTACCGGCTTAGGCATTTCATACTGTGGAACTTCACTATGGTTGGGGTTTGGCATTTCATACGGGCAGTTAATACATGCTTCCCTGCGTGGCGTCGACAAGCCTGCGACCAGCATGCCGGCAACATGGATGACGTCACGGCTAAACACGCGAAGTACTGACTTTGACCACGCCCAAACGGTGCTTTTGCCCCCAAAATGGAAGAGGAAAACGTTATTCGGCAGGTAATTCTTAGTTAAAGACGGGAAAACCAAAGGCTCACAAGAAATAACTAAATACAGAGGCAAACCTATTTACGTTGCCTTTTGGACTTATATGTCAGACTGTCTGAGCGGGGAATCGAATCCAGGACCTTTGAAACCAAAGGCCAAGGTCCTGCCGCTGAGCCAGACTGACACGGCCTGAAAAAAATCGTTTCACCGTGTCAGTCCGGCTCAGCGGTAGGACCTTGGCCTTTGGTTTCAAAGGTCCTGGATTCGATTCCCCGCTCAGGCAGTCTGACATATAAGTCCAAAAGGCAACGTAAATAGGTTTGCATCTGTGTTTAGTTAATTCTTAGTTCATTAAAACAAAAATTAAAATCGGACGAGAGACACTTATTCTTCCCAAGTTCCCTTAACACTGGTTGACGTCCATGCTAGAAAGTTTAGGCCTAGTGTTACTTTGGTAAAATAAGATTCTCACGATGTTGAATCAACTGGCCTGGAGCCAGAAACGAAACCCACATCGTCTCTCCCAGCTGACCTTGTGACTTTGGCTCCTGGTTGAAGCTACCGACTTTGAGCAACGTGAGGGCAAATCTGGGGATTCTAATTGAGAACGATCAAGTTGGGCTCGAAACATTCCAAAATAGCCAGTGTATGGAGGTACGTTTTTTTTTATGTACCCACCAGAAGACAGTGCCTACTTGTATTTGTCTGTAAATTGGATTAGGAGTCTTCAAATCAGCAATCCAAACATCGAAAACTATACACTAGCAATAACGAAGTTACAGTAAGCCACTTTCATGCCTTTATTTTATTTTTATTTTACTTTTATTTTTCGTAAGAGACTGTTGGATAACCCTAATTCGAAATGGAGATCTGATCTGGCCATAGATCACTAACATGGCGCGTTTACCAACATGCCCACTCCTCCACCAGTGAAGGTGCTATGTTAGTGATTGAGGACGAATTGGGTCGTAGTTCGAATCCAGGTCACTCCACTCCAACGAAACGTAAGCGCCCTTCCTCGAATACCGAATTCCTAAAAACGAGGACCATAACCATACTTTCAAATACAGTGCCAGAGGAAATAGAAAGGTCCTTCAACAGTAGCAAGGAAGCCGTGGAAATAGAGGCTGAGAAGACGTCAAGTCAAAGAAGAGATTTCATTGCCGAGACCAGTTGCAGCAATTTTTGCTCTTCCGACGTCAGTGTGGTGATGGACCTGCAGTGCAGCCTTTGAATCTGTAAGAAAGAGAAGTATTTTAAAAGACTTATTCGTAACTGATTCAGGGGCAACCAGTTAATTTATAAACAATGCAAAATGGTTCTTCATTTTGGTCATGGCCGAGTATAGATTTAGGGCAGTGTCGGACTGGGCACGAACCCATATAAATAAACTAGGGAGAAAATTGGTGTAGGTTAGGTTAGCTAATCGAACCTAGAGGGCACACGGAGTCCAACTCTTGACTTTCTGATCAATTCGTGCTTTAAGAGAGAATAACTTCGCATGCTGCACCTAGTTTGGCTACCTTCCCAGAATACTAAAATAACCGCTAATGCAAATTATAGGCCTAATTACTTAAATATGTAAGATCGATGGAACGATAGTATATAGGAAGGTTGGTCATTCGCCAGCTCATTGACTGAAGTTACTGGAAGCGTGCACACTGGAGCCTTTGCGGTTTGACTTGTGCGCATGTGCGTAAGCTGTTGAGCTGCATTGTGACGTCGGTGGAGGCAGCAAAATCAACAGCCAATGGAAACGCAATATGCACAAAGCTCGGATTCGAACCCCCCCCCCCCCCCCCCGGTAAATATAGGCGTAATCGCACAAATGCAGGTTAAATTACACGTGGCGCCATCCATTAGAAGCCAACATACTACTACAGTCTGTGCTTCACAGTGTCTGGTGATCCCATATCCAATCCTTGCTATAACATATACCTCCGAAACAATGTGTATTTTAGAGGATTAAAAAAAATAAATAAATAGGTCATGAATTTTCTGAAGGTGTCAACAAAAGGAGGAACTGAGGAATAGGAACGAGGGGAAAATACATCAATATTATCGCAATAACTTTTTGTGTGGCTGGGTGGGTTGGGGGGGGGGGTACAAGTAATTCATTTTGTGCTTAGGCTGCAGTTTACAAAAAGGTAAGGAATAGAATTTGCTAGTGATGGCTGTAAGAGGGGATTAGTAAACTGGGGAAACAAGTGAATATCCGTCAATATTAACTTGAAAATAATTTTTTTTTGGTGTGGGGGGAGGCTCTTTTCGTGCTTACGAGTTTACAAAAAGGTCAAGGATTGGAGTTCACAAAGTACTATAAAAAACTGAAATTCGCAACCCATTGTCTGCCTCGCTCGCTGCGGACAAACAAAACATCAAAAACCAAGGGAATAAAAAAACAGAATTAATCATACGGAATATGCGTCAGAAATAAACATCAGAAGTTATTGCCCCGCTGTTTTAGATGTTATATGTTTGGCCGCAGAGAGCGCGCTAGCGTGAACGATGCAGGCAATGGATTACGAATTTCAAAAAGTTATCAAATGTACATTCCTCCCAACGCCATTTTTGTCGATCCTCCACATCAAGTACGGCCCCAATGGTCGATGACTTCGCGTTAGTCAATCCTTTTCTAAAAATCCATTTTAAAATGTGGCGTCTAGGAGATTTTCTGTTGAATATGGGAAACTAATTTCATAGCGTCCTGCTAATATTTACCTTGCAATAATCATGGCGTTTCATCTGTGTGTGTGCATGAACTAAGTTTTAATCGTTTGCTAATAATTCCCATGAGATCAAAAACCTAAAAGACTAATGCGGTAAAAATTAAAATTATTTATGCCAGTAGATCACCGAAGAAAAATTAGAAGATACTAGCTTAAAAAACTATAGAGTGTGATGCTAAAATACGAAAATCTTTCCGGTTTATGACGACACAAATTTTTGCGTTAATTCTGTTTCGTTTACTAGGCCCAAAGCCAACTGAGATAGTAGCTACGTTCCTTCCTGCAAAGAACGCAGCTCCTATCTCAGTTGGCCTTGTATTACTACGCCGAGTCTCGTAAAATGGTGCGCCGGTTACAAACGCGAATGGGGGATCTGCTCGTGGCTGTTATAGGACAAGGATCGGAAAAAATGGCGTTGGGAGGAATGTACCTTTAATGTAAGATTTGATCCCCGGATTCCCTGGTTTCCCGTGTTTTCTGTTCAAAAAATTATTAAATTTATGTTTTATGTATGTTCCCCTTTTTCTGCGGGCCCCCCCCCCCCACCCTGTTTTTTTTTTATTCCTTGTTTCCCCTGTTTCCCGTGTTTCCCATTTCCCTTTTGTCGAAACCAATTTTCTGATTTCAAAAAACGGAGTAAAAAAACATATAAGAAACATTAGGTTTTTTGGGGGGAGAGTTGGGGGCAGGGGATTAATAATCGTTATGCTTCTGTTTTATGCTACTTAATTACCAATGAAGCTGCCTACTCATGTCATACCTCATGTCATGCCTACTCATGTCATGTCAACCTGATAGCCGGCCTTTCTCCCTAGCCACTTTTTTGTAGCGTCGCTAATCTCTGTGGCGTACAATGGATCTGCTTCTGACTGGTGCTAAATAGGCCGCGCAGGAAAATACCGTTTTGAAGTCGGTGGTGGCCTCTTGCGTCAAGAGGTGTAACCTTTCTCGCGCCGCTCTTCCTGAGTGCATCGCAGGGCAGCTACCATCTGCTTGGAAGGCGGAGTATTTGACGCCAGGCTGATTTCGGGAAATTTGCAGCAAGGAATGAAAACGTGTGGGTTATATTGAAGAATTAATTTTTTATATTTTTTTCTTCAGAAAAACAGTCTGTAGAATAAGCTAATTCCCAGAGGCAGAAAGGGGTGTGACGTGCGTCTATGTCGCAGTAATCTGGCACAGTTGCAGATAAAAGTGCCATTTTGAGCAAATTTCTGCCTTTTTTGTTATTTGATCTTGTATAACGACGGACTTCTGTTCAGTATTGAAATTTTTTTATTTTTTTAAATTTTATTGTATTTTTATCTTTGTATGACAACGGACTTCTGTCCTGTATTTACATTATTTTTTTATTTTTATATTTTTATTTTATTTTATTAATGTTTTTATCTTTGTATATCTTTTAGCTTGGTCAGATCTCCCCGCCGTCCCTTTATACCCCTTTTTAAAAATTGTTGTGCCATTTACTTTCTATTGTTGGCATCCTCCACGTCCCACTTTTAGGCTGACTTTTAGTTATCGCATCCGATCCTTGTCAGACCTGTTGCTTCGCAACTAATATTTTATTTATTTATTTATTTAGTTCACTAGTTTTTGACCGATTTGGGCATTCCAATACATCATTTTAATCGTCTCGACGAGATCTTTCCGTTGGTGGAAGAGCCAGGTCAATAGGATAAAGCAATTAAAAGTTATTCAGTAAAAAATAATAAATATGTGATAACCATACGAAAAAAAAACAGATTAGCTGCAGATAATTTTTTCCGGATAATTGGTGTCGCAGACAGTGGCAAAAAATTCTGTTTCTGGGAGCTAATTCAGTTATAGGAAAAGCAATTTGGTCTCTGGAGACCAAACTGTTTTTCCAATAACTGAAATGTGTCCCCGTAAAAAGATTGAAATCACTCGTATTGCAATTTGGGAACACGCTACACGTGATTAAAATAATCGTCCTCCATTGTCAACGGACAAGTCAAAATGGAGATTCACATTACACGAAATTTGTTAGTAACATTTCTTAACAAAAGTTCAGCAAAATTGTGTCACGTGTTTGTGGATTATTGTGCCTACACCCCGTCTAAAGACTGGTGAATTTAGTTATACTAACATTCTAAACAGGCGTGGCTCCTTTTTCATAGGTCTTGAATTAGATTCGCCCGCCCCCCCCCCTCCCCCCATCATGTACACATTCTAATACCATTCGAAAATTACTTTGCCGTTTTTTGTCTTCTGGTTTTCCACTAACTACGATAAAGACCTTCGAGTATATCTGTGACTTCCATGTCCTCCCAATTATGTCGCCCTTAAACCCCCCCCCCCCCCCTACTCAAACTTTTATGAGAATGACGCCATAATTTCATCCCATCTTCCAGACCTGTTTCTATCGCAGCACCCTATTTGCCCCCCCCCCCCTGCCTCCACCCCCAAATTTTGCGTTCTTGGATTACTTTTCCATCTTCTCAGAATCCATTATTTTGTTGCTTTTGGCTTGAAAACGTGATGCAACAGCCACCTTTGGAATATTTCCCCTGCCCACATTATAATTCTATTCTAAAATTACTTGTCTCCTTTTTTTTCCTCCTTTCTTAGCTCCTCTGGAGATATCTATGGTGTACTTTTGCCCCAATTATATATCCCCTCCTCCCTATTTCCCCCTGGAGGTGAAGCATGCGTCCATTCTTTTCCAAGTTTGGTCTCCACCCCCAAACCAGAATTTTCTTCCACTCTCTGCGACACCAATTGTCGGGGAAAATTATATGCAGCTAATCTGTTTTTTCGTATGGTTACCCACAAATTGATTGGTTTTACTGAATAATTTTTCAATGCTTTATCCTATTGATCTGGCTCTTCCATCAATGGAAAGGTCTCGTCGAGACGATTAAAATGGTGTATTGGAATGTCCAAATCGGTCAAAAATTGACGGAACTGCAGAAATTTGATTAAAACGGCACGTTTTGTCTGCGACTGTGCCAGATTATCTGCGACATAGTCGCACGTCGCACCCCTTTCTACCTCCGGGGTCTCCACCGCGCCTTCCATTCTTAGAACCGATACGTGACGAAACTGATACCTTACTTAAACCACGCGCAATGGCTGTTTGCCGTGACGTCACCATCACTTAGCCAATGATGAACGAGAACAGCGGTTGTTTGGCCGTCTGAGTGGACTAGCCCAGTCACGTGACATGCACGTCACAGCAAACAGCCACGGCGCATTGTATATATCCTTCTCGTATGGCGTCGTGGGAGCATTGCATAATAGGTAGGCAGTCGTCTTAGGTATTCTTGTGTAGTATTAGCGGTAGTCAGAAGTACGTAAACATGAGTGGCGAACTTTGAATAACAATGAAACTGTAAGAAGAAGTATGTTTGTTTGTTTACGGTGCATGAAACATTTTCGTCAAAAGCTCACGAGCGATAATAATTTGACCAAAACCCGATAACCAACAAAATTTGATTTCGTATCAAAACGCCACAAGAGCAAAGCGACACACCAAGTTTTCGCCACGGAAAGTAGTGTCATCAGAGCCATAATGGCCGCCACCAAGTTTCTCATCCCAAACCTGTTCAAATTACAAGCTTATGGCAGCCATTTTGGCTCTGCTGTCCCAATACGAAACTAGTGATGAATCCGTGTAAGAACCCATTTTCCAGATACCACATTTGAAAATGGATTGTTAGCAAGGTATATATTGACTAACAATAGTTGAGTGAAGCTTTGACGTGCTGTGTATCGAGAAAAACTATTCGTATATCGTTTGAAGGATACATCCCTTTTAACTATTATTTTCTGATTTATGGACAAACATAAGTATCCATTTCTAATGTTCCGTTTTTTTCGAAAACAAAAATCGGTGGACAGTGGACACATATAAAATGGAAGCGAAAAAAGCCAACAAATTAACTGAGCAAAAAACGGTTTCGAAAAAAAACATTAGAGCTCGTATCCCCATACTCACAGTCTTGAAGGTACACGAATAAAAACGGATTAGAGTTCACTCGAACGCAACGAACTATAATTTGTACTCCAATTCGCAAAACGTAAACCCACAAACACACACAAAATAGACGCCATAAACAGCAAAACGCTACAAAATTGAAAGATAAAAATGCATACACAAAATGAACACAAATTATAGTTCGTTGCGTTCGAGTGAACTCTAATCCGTTTTTATTCGTGTACCTGCAGGGCTGTGAGTATGGGGATGCGAGCTTTAATGTTTTTTTTTCTAAACGACGAAGCCATTTTTTGCTCAGTTAATTAAAGTCTTACATTTTGACTTGCCATATCGTTCGCTTCGCGCAACATATAATTTATACGCCTACCAGAGCATCACAAAATCGATGATACTGATTAATTCGATGCAAGATGATTGCAATTGTTGCTTCCAGTTCGTTCATCACCTTCCTCGGCACGCCTGAATTTCATCTACATCATTCAATACGTACAATTTGTTTGTTTGTATGTTTGTACGCCTACTCAACCGGAAGTAATGTCCCTACGAACGTGAGAGTAACATCAAGTGAAAGATTAAAAGAGCTAGGCGAGAAACGCGTTGAAAAGGTTTACTTTACGTGGATTTCGCTGGCTTTCCTTGCTCAACCCACGCAGCTACGTACTACAGAAGCGCAAATGTTTGCCAAACTTTTAAAACCAATAGGCTTTCTCCGTGCATCCAGCGGGTTGAAGCAAAACCTGTATGTTTTAAGAAAGATCTAAGAAGAGGCTGCTAGTACCTATTGTGCGCGCAGCGTATCTTGAGTCCTGCAGGAATTTTACGAGCGGCTACATCTTCCTGGAGGAAGCGGCTTTAATCGACGGCCGCCATTGTTTTTGTAACCATCTAGGATATCAACAAGGTGCTCTGCTATCGAAAACATATACAATCGATTATCTGTATTCGTTCTGGGGCGAACTCAAGATAGGCCGCGGACACTATAAGCATGATGTTATCCTTTTAGTTCGTCCTTTTAGGTTTTTTATTTTATTTTTGCAGCCACCGAGTTTCTTTCTGAGACGTTTTATCTGTACAATAATTTTGCCTGACCAAACTCTGGCGTTAGGGTTAGTTTTCAGAGCAGTTTTTTACGTATTTGAGGGCAGTGGCGGACTGGTATTTAAAGGTGCCTACTCCCCGAATGACAGGCTTCAGCATCAAGCGCCGTCTACCATTATTTAGTTCTATTATAGCTACTGAAGCCTTTCATTTGGTGGCCATTCCCCTTTAAGTCGGGGTGGCGATAGGCTGTACCCTGTGGCACGTGGCGGCCTGGCCAGGCCTGTTGCCTGCTGAGTTCCCTGTCCACTCCGCAGCCTGAAAGAAGACAAAAAATATGGCCTGTACCATGTTATTGCCAGCTGGCCTGTGCCATAGCCAGTCCGCTCCTGTTTGAGGGTAAAATATTTTTTACAGCGATGAAAATAGGCCTATCCGAAGCTTATTTTAATTATCTTTCATTCACCGCTACTTTAACCTTTGTAGATGCCTTAGTTCAAGAGGAGTAGACGTATAAACACACACTTACGCACAACGTACGTTTTTAAATAGTGATTAAATATCACTATAGTTTTTAAATAGTGTTAGGCTTGGAATATCTCAACGTCATTAGATGAAAAATTGTCAGGAAACTTGCAACCTTTCGTCTGAGGGACTACTTGCATAAGACCATGAGATGAATAGGGGATAGACTTTCTGGACGGCTTTTCTTTATAGGGCGGACTGAAGCAGTAGTATAGGTTGCCTATGTACTGCATGGCGACACTTGCAGTTAGGCCTAATATGTGTATTATTAGGCCAATAATTCGGATTAGCGAAAGTTTACTATGAAATATTTAGGTACAGGAAGGCCAAACTAGTCTCAGTATATGCGAATTAATTTGAAAAGATCAGAAAACACAAATTCCTTGATGCCCTCCCTCTATTGCTGTTGACTGAACCAGTAGTTTTCAGGTGCTTGGAAGTGCTTGAAAGTGCTCGAATTTGTAAAGAAAAAAATCAAGGCCTTGAATTCCTCGAAATTGAATAGTACGTCCTTGAAAGTCATTGAATTAATTTTTTTTTGTCGTAACGTAAAATAATTCCCTAGCTATGAGCAAGATTACGACAAACTTGCAATTTCTTTGAAGTAACGTGCATGTTTGTCGTTAGACGCTATTGAGCTTGCTTTTTTTTTTCAAATTTTGCTGCTATACACGCGTACTTTCATTAGTTGTTCAAGGCGATTAAAACCCATCCACGAAGGAAAAAAAAGCTGTCGAAAAAAAGCCGGAGGGAAAAAAATGTTTCCTGCTGAAACTCCTTACTTTTCCTGGTGAAATTCGAGCAAAGGGAACTGACCTAACCTAATCTATATCGACAACACCAAGAAAAAAGACAAACCTCGAAATAATTCTTTTCCTCCGGCTTTTTTCCCTCGTTTTTTTTCGCCCGTGGGTTTGTTCCATTGGCTTTTACTGCTGTTTCTCCCCCCCCCCCCCCCCCATCACGTGCTGTTTTTTTCCCCATCATAAACGTTTTAGTATTTGATGAGATGTTGTTAACACGTTTGTTGATTAATAAAGGTCATTGAAAAAATTGAATTGGTCTTGGAAAAAGTCTTTGAAAAATTATATTGGTTTTGAAAAACCTCCTTAAATTTTCTATGTGTGTTCTTGTGCGAACCCTAATTAGGGGTTGCACTGGTGATTTTCTGATAATTTCTAGGTGCACGTGCTGGATCAGTTTTACCGTCACCGGTGCATGACGATTGCTTAATTAAATATTCACTAATGCGAATTACAGGCCTAATTGCACAAATTCAGCCTCACAGTAATGCCACTCTTACTCTGACAATAGTAGATATTTGGGTGAAACTAGTGCCATAGATTAAAAAGTTAACTGGGCGCAGCATCTTGCCTATTTCAGGCCTACGCACGGCTCTAGCGGTAGTTGCGGATACTAATACCTCTGATAACGTTGCGAAGCAGCACAAAGGCGAAGCATTATCACAGGTATTAGTAGTCGCAACTACCGCTAGGACGCCGCTTAGGACGGGAAGAGGCAGGATGCTATATATAGTTACATCTTCCAATTTATGCTAGTACTTGCATTCAACGAGCGTCATGAGCCCAATATTATCTTACCGAGCGTCGACATGGAGATCAAAACTATTTAGCGTCACTAAAACAAAATGATCACGATCAGAATGCCGAATTACTCGCTTAAAAATATAGTAGGGCAGATTAGGATATTAAATTAATTTTCAGCTAGATCAGAACTGACTGATGATTTTTCTGTTTTTTATCCAGCATTCAGTCACGTTGGGCAGTGACACAACGTTGTATTGTATATAACGCTATGCTGGAGCCAGTAACTGGGATAGTTGCAAGGGTCACTGGAGGGGGAAAAGAAGGGCATCTTACTGAAGACAATTCTGTTACGAATGGATTTCTTAGGCCTATAATGCACGATTTTTGTCGATTTGTTGGCAGTTGCTGACATTTTTCAGCTAGTGGAATCTTTATTTTCCAATTACAACCTAGTATCATAAGGGATTGGAGAAAATAACGTTTTTTTAAGCCTATGAAAGCCGCTCTCAAAGCACTGCCTTGACTAGAAGTGCCGTTGTTTAACCCTCCATTTTAATCTAGTGCCCCTTGCAGCTATCTCTCTTGTAGCCAATATGACGTCACATGACGCTGCTCTATACAACCAAGAATTCTTGGTTGTACTTATTTATAACCTGTAAATTCATGGTATAATATCGATAACGCATGGTTTAGCGTGCCGAGAAATGCGCCGAGCGTGCTACTCAGTTTCAATCTTCTTCCGTGGTTCACATTTCTTGTCACGAACTGAACTCTGTTTGAATCGAACACGGGATAAGTTCTTAAACTTAAGATGTTGCCCACGCACGTGTATTTCGTCAATATCTGAAGGCAATTTGTCGCTGCTACCACGGTTAAACGCCACTAACAATGCCGCCATTTTTTATAACAAGTTTCGTCTCCTACGAGAGACCGACAGATGATGCCTTCTGATGCCGTTGATGGAAGCAATGTAATTACGTAATAGTTCTAGTACTCCTGGATAAGGGCGCGTTTACGCAACCACTCGCTTTTGCATTCTCGCAGCTAGAAGCTAGAAATCACCTCAAATTCGAACATGGCGGCGGTTTTATGTCTGCCGCCTCGCAACGAAAACAGCAAATAAC
>JAHWFP010003462.1:3119-14384 GCA_023313725.1 Lithobius niger
CGGGCAGGTGGGTGAAAGCGTCTAGTAGAGGTGGAAGAGAGCTAGAGAGACGGCACCCGTCAGTAAAGCCCATCAGCCCCAGAAGTAAGGAATCACGCTGCAGTGACAACATAAACAATCCTCCGCAGCCCACGGACTACTTGCAACTGAAAATAGTTACTAAAAATAAAAGCTTTGCCTTGAAGGTTAGAACTCCGGTTCTTGCAGTAAACTTGGATGACCTGCACTCACGAAATGAAATGGGGTTCAAATCCACAGGGTCGGCCTGGTTTAGTTTTTTGCATCTGCCCGACAGTAAAAAAAAAGGCACCGGGCCGGGTGGGCGGGGGAACTTTGGTCCTTTTAAAAATACGGAAATTATATAAACTAATAAAGTTTTTTTTTTTGAGGCTCTAAAATATTTGGGTATCGATGCCGATATGGTGACCCTAGTTTGCAAGATAAATACACTTTAGTGGACAAATTCATTAAAAATTTCATAATAATAATAATAAACCATACGCGGCCAGGGCGTCCCGTGAGCCCGGAAGGAAGCAGATTCAGAGAGAGGTAGCTCTCTTGTCATACATTTTTTCCCAGAAATATGGGCAGGTTCCCCTGGCAAGATGTTCGTGGAGGGTGTTCCAGTTCGTCACAACTCTGTTGGAAAAGAATTGGTGTCTGATTTGTGTTCTAGAATACTCTTTCTGCAGTTTAAACGAGTGTCCTCTAGTGTGGGAGAGGCTCATCTTGAATAGGTCACCTGGATTCCTTTTGTCAAGACGGTTCATAATCTTAAATGTTTCCAGGAGGTCACCTCTGAGTCTACGATATCTACAAGGGTGGAGATGCCCAGGATCTTATGTCGTTGGTCATAGGGGAAGCAACGTAGAGACGGAATCGATCTTGTAGCACGATGTTGAATAGCCTCAAGAACTTGACGGTCTTTGATTAAATAAGGATTCCACACGCAAGCAGCGTAATTGCAATTGTACGGACCGGGAAAGTCTGCCTGACACTTTGTCCACTATAAAGAGTATATCTTTCAAAATGAGGCCTCTGTATCAGCGTGGAACATTTAACAATAGCACCTCCTTTATTACCTTAACTTAGGATACAGAACAACTTAACTTGAAAACAACCAAAGCAAAATAATTTCAGAAAATAACGGGTGTTTTAGGTTCATCGTTACGCTAAAAAAAAATATACCATAAGTTAGAACGGGAAGGTTACCAATAAGCGATAGTTTCGGCTTGGACGAATGTTTCGTCATCTGTGTTGTTAATATATGTAGTATTCCATTCGAGCGATGTGATGTGTGTTACAATATCAACGCTTTATTGTGCGCGCGGCGTATCTTGAGTCCTGGAAGTATTTTATGAGCGGCTACATCTTCCTGGAGGGAGCGGCTTTAATCGACGGCCGCCATTGTTTTTGTAACCATTTTGGATATCAACAAGGCACTCTTCTACCAAAAACGTACAATCGATTATCTGTCTTCGTTCTGCAGCGAACTCAAGATAGGCCGCGCACACTTTAGTTACGTCCTTTCCGTTGTATTTTCCCCCTTTTCTCAACTAATATCATAAGAAAATGAAAAAATCTAATATTAATAATACGTTAATAAAAAAAAAAGCGTATAGGGGACCAGGACGCCTATTCTCAAGGGCAGACGGGCACACGGCCCGGTCCAACCCTGGATCCATTGTCCTTGCAAAGATTTTTTGTCTAGAAGCGGCATCATAGGAGTAGACAGGGTTGGGGATGGAAAAGCAACTCCTTCTCCAGTAATGGTTTCTCACTGTTGGCGCATGAAAATCGGAAGTGACTGCCGTGAAAGCCGCCATATTGGAACGAACGGGTGTATTCAAAGGGTTCAACGGGTTGAACGGGTGTGTTGCAGGGGTGGGCGACAAAGAAATTTCGACAATGCGATTATTGCAGCACCTTGATATGCGATATTTGCGATTACTGCGATATTTAGTCAACGTGTTGGCCAAGCTGTCTTAATTTGATCAATTGCCAATTGGTGATAACAGCTCTATTCCTATAGTTAGCATACTTACTATACATGTTTAGGCCTAGTAATACTACGACACGTACGTATTACGCCTAGTTAGTGTCATGTTAATACAAAATTACGAAAAAAATTATTCTTATTTATTCAAAATATTTAAGTACTTTCAAATGTTTTGCCGAGTATTTGAAATACCATATACAAGCCGCACTTGTTAGATAAGCCATACCCTCAAATAATACATTACCTAAAAAAAACAGTGTACGCAATCCAAACATTTTCTGCATAGTTAAGTGACTTGTTAAGATGTGAAAATGTTGATATTAATTAATCAACAGACAAAGCACTTTATGTTGTAACATTAGTCTTGTTAAAATCGGCAGGGAGTACCAATTTGTCTTATCCATTTAGAGGCCATATTTGTTTAAAAATGACTTCAGAACGGTTGTAACGATAGAGACTTTAGGCTTGCATCACTGGAAAGCTGACGAAAATAAGATTAAAATGGTGTATTTGAACGTAAAAACCGGTCAATGTTTAGCGAAATTGTCGACAACGGTGGGGAAACAGCCGAAATGAGCTAAACGCTGCGATGATTGTGATAACACTGTCGCGTGTTGTCTACAGCGATAATATCGAAATATCGTAATTTTGCGTATCCCTAGTGTGTTGTCTTCCTCCAGCAACTGCTATTTTATGGTACGTTTTAAAGCACTGCGGCTAAAACAGATACAATGTGCGCATGCTGATAATTGTAGCAATTGTAAGTGTAATCCTCCAGGTCTTGTTCGTATAGCACGCGAATTGAATAATTGAGTGGGTCCCCAATCCTCTCTACACCTATGGCGGCATAAAGGAGTCTGACCAAAATAATTGTACTATGCGATCATTCCACTATTCGTTCTGACTCGCGACCCCAAGCGGCCAGTTGGTGAACAAGTGAACGAGTAACAGAATTACAGAATTACGCTGTGTTGGTTTGTACTTTATAAAATGTTTGGAAAATATTCCGTGCGTTGGTGTTAGCCTAACTCACGCGTTATTTAAATGAATGAATGAATTTTTGCCATCAATAAAACGCAAAAGGACAAGGAAGAGAAACAAAAGTATCCGCTGACACCAAGCCTGTCATGTACAATTCAAAAAAAAAAAATAATGTTCTATTGTTCTAAAATAAACTATACTATGCTGGCTAACGCCTTTGTCATGCCAGTTAACGAATACTTAACATAATCCAGTCAGATATACAGTACACTTTTTTTTTTTTTACAGCAAGTGACGGGGCCAGGACAACGTCAGCAGACAGTGCATTCCAGGGCCCAACAACACGGTGTGAAAAAAATATTTGCAGCAGTCCCTCTTGACGCGCGTCAGAATTAAGCCCTAACCAGACTGGCTGTTCGCGGCTGCACGCCGACGTAGTATGGTGTAAAAAAGACTTCAATATTCGTCCTTAACGCAACACCAACCACACGATTGCTGCAATGTTGACCTTGTAGGCACGTATAGTTACGCATAGCTTCGCACGAAATTTTTTTCTGTCTGGAGAGGCCTTTAACTTCAGAGCGTGTCACCTAGTACACTTACCCTCCCTTATCGAGAAGAAAAGGTTACTATCCACATTAGTTAGTCCATGCAACATTGAAAAGGTCTAACTTAGATCTAATTTACGTCGTTTCATTTCGAGAGAATCAAGATTCAAAAGTTTCAAGTGTTCTGAGTAAGTTTTAATTCTTAAAACTGGTAAGTACTTCGTAAAGGTTCGCTGGACAGACGAGTCAATATGGTTAATATTCTTTATTAAATGCGGTGATCAGGCCAAGCTCGCATATTTGGCCTCACAAATACAGCAAATATCCAAACCAAGGTTTTAATATCTCCCGAAGTGAAACATCGCTTTATCATGGTCATTCTTTGACTTGCCATTTTAATAATATGGTCACGTGAAACTACTCTTTAGGCCACAGGTAAACCAAACACCAAACTCTTTTACTTCAGTAACATGATCCAGCAATTTATCATGTAACAAGTAACCCATCTCCATGTTCTTAGAGCCGATATGAAATGCCTTACATTTTGAATTTGACAAAGACAAAGATTTAAACGACCGTGAAGCGCAAACGGAGTTTTGTTTCACTAGCACCCACCGGGAAATTAACACCTCTTGGCACTGGTTTACTGAAATAAGAATTTGGCGACGTTAAATCAACAATTTTATTGATTTAATAAATGAGACCAGGAGCCGAAATCCGCAACTTGCCTCCCAGTCGACCTTATTATAAGCAGTAACTCGAACGTTCTATGGACGTGTATTTATTTATAAGCTCCTGGCGTTGCTAAGCCAGCAATTGTCGTCACTACAAAACAGTGCGATTTCCTTAAATTAGTAAATAATCGCCGTATTATATTTTACATGATACTTGCAGCATCATTATCACTATACAACTGGACCCATATTACGTAAGAAGTAAGTCTATTACAAATAAGCACGATTACAGCACCGCTAACTGAACACGTTTTAACCTCTGGACTTCTTGGGACTTCCCTTCCCCCCCAGCCCTTCCTACTGGAAACCATGGACCTTTCTACGGTTCGAATACCAAAACAATGCACACACACACACACAAAAAAGAAAAAATACACATCAAACAAACACTCAAATTACGAAATCTTAATTCCCAAACGAAAAAGCACAAAAAAAAAAAACCGGAATTTTATTTCAGTGGGAACACTGCTCAAAATATACGTGTAAATATTTTCTAAAGAGTCGGAGTCCTCTTGATAGAGCAACGACATTAACGCCATATTGGCTACGAGGCTAGCATATGGAAAGATAGCTACAAGGAGCACCAGGTTAAAATGGAGGTAAAAACAACGGCGCTTCTAGTCACGCCAGAGCTGTGAGGGGCAAATTTCTTAGGCCTAAAAAATTTTTTTTCCCAGTCCCTTACGCTGCGAGGTTGTAATCGGAAAAGCGAAGATCCACTCGCTAAAATTTTCAGCAACTGCTAACAAATCGAAAAAAAATCTCGCGTTTTAGACCCAAGAAATCCTCTTTAGCAACAATGGATTCAGTAAGACGCCCTTCTTTTCCCCCTCCATGTTTATCCAGTGCCCCCTGCAGCTATCCCAATTGCTGGCTCCAGCACAGAGTTATATATAATAATATGACGTGATTGTCCCTGCTTTTATAGAGTCTTACTGAATCCCTTCCTAAGATTCTATCGATTACGACGTTGGTTTAAGTTTCGTGACTTGAAGTAAGGGATTTATTTTCATATTTATTCGTTCTGAAACGTTTAGCAGGGTTTAATTTTAAAACGATGCGGTGTAATATCTGCATTATTGACACCACAAGCGACCGAGGTATCATCAGCGACAGCAATGCCTTCTGTGAAATAGCTCGCAAGTGGCGTATTCTGCATTCCGGGTAAAGGAACCCACCAACGTGTACGACGTGGCGAGTATGCTTATTAGAACAATATACTCACTTCGTTAGGGAAGGAGCATATTCCAATGGAAAGCAACACTCGGCAGGCGTCATATCGCGAGGGCACGAGTTTGGAGGGGGAATGGGAAGAAATGCGTGATGTTAGTACAGTGGCTCATTGCGACAAACAACAATTTTTTTTCCGACATACCCAAAACTTCATGAAACCGGAACTTCGGCGTTCCAACACCGGATAAGGCATACTACAAGGTAGGACGGTATATGGTACACTGTGACCGCGCCAGTGGCCATCTTGTTCCGGTTTTCATAAAGGCTTTGCGTTTGTATAAAAAAAATGTTGTGTGTAGTCAAGGCTACCTGGATGTAAAGGCTTAACGTTAGAAATTCGACGCGTCGTCCAGTTAGCCACCAATTCTGTCACCAGTCGCGCTACTTACACCCCAAAAATGAACTGCTCGAGCATGCGGACTGAACTGTAAAAGGTACGTGTGACACGTGATAAGCGGATTTTAAACTTAAAACACTGCATTGACACCAAATTATTAAACTTTAACAACAATGGCTTCTTGCTACGTACCTCTTTGTTCACTCGACGACAAATCAAAGCCTCCGGAGGTTTAATTTCATGAATTTCAAGCAGAAGAACAACCAAGGTACGTGTGTATTGTACTGTATCATACGCTACGGCGTTTTCAATTCTCATTAAAAATGTGTTAAACGAACCTTTGACGAGCAGTAAATCGTCCGAAGACTTCAAGAATAGTCACCATTACCGTAAAATAATGTTCGTTTAGCGCTGCAACACCGGTAAATCTAATAATGAGAAGATATCACGTTTTTGTGCATCTCGCGTACACTAATCAATGCTACGATTGGGGTTTTTCGTTCGTTGTGACTTCAGTTCAGCGCGACGCTTGGACGACGCGTCTAGCATGCTACGTGAAACCGAGCGTTAAGTCTTTTAAATATAGGTAGTCTTGGTGTAGTAAGCCACCATACGTTGCGATCACGCAGCTAAATAATGGCCGGCAAACAACAATAAGGAGAGCGATGGAGAGCGAATTTTGTGAAGGTGCATAGCTAACATTTGCCATAAGCAATTTGTAAAAATACCACGAATTGTTTTGGCAGTTTGCGACAGCGTAATGTTTATTTTCCAGCTCCAGTGTGGGCCGCCTTAAAGTGGTACTATCACCGAGTGAAAAGAGAACGAAAATACCATGGCGCATCTATCGGCAGTGGTACCGTTAATCTTTACAGCTTGCCCCCAGGTTTACGAGGACGTACAAATTTTCACTCAATAATTAACTTGGAGGTCGTGGCTTGTTTGTTTCGTCAAAAGAAAAGCCGTTGTGCATTCCTTCACTAAACCATGCGCAATGGCTGTTTGCCGTGACGTCACCATGAGTTCGCCAATGACGAACGAGAACAACGGCTGTTTGCCCGTCTGATTGGACTAGCCCAGTCACGTGATATGCACGTCACAGCAAATGGCCATGGCGTGTGGTATAGGTGAAAGCAAGTGCTAGATTTAAGTGCAAAAATAACAACTTATGATGCTAGTCAACTTAGCATCATAATCCTAGTTTAGTTTCGTGACTACAGTACCCTTTTCAGCCTCAAAATTGTTTAAACAGATAGCTGCCGCAGTTTAGTCACAAACTTGACACGGTGAGCATTTGCCACTTGATGAAAAATTTTTGGAAATATTTGACTTTTTAGGGTTGACAGTTGACGGATTATATCAACCGGTCAGCAAATCTGGCTAGATGTAAACCCTAGCTAACAATATAAAGCTAGCTTGGACATGAGGTCGCATGAATTCTGATTACCCCCCCCCCCCCCCCCCCCCCCGCCCCGGTCTTGACTGACGGTCTCGTCTTAAAGCTGTGTAGTGGACAGAAGGGTTGGGAAGAAAGGGTGTCAGAGCCCTTGTGGTCAAAATAAAGTCGTCACTTTCGCCGGACGTCTGGGGGTCTAGTGGACACAAGCGGCCGTTTCATGGGTCCACTTGACTTCAACAATGGGAAAGGGGTATCAGAGGGACGCGGGTGTTTGGGTCGTTTTCACCCCTTTGTGGTCGAGTGGCAATTGGATGTAGTCATAGTGGACAGTCGGTTCGGGCGACGTTGATTGGGGGCGACGGATGGCAATGGTCGACGACCCTGAACGTTCCCTGGACAATGGTCACTCAGCTGCTCGTCGGTTCTACCTCGATCCTCTGAATTCGTTAGGCCTACTAGTCAAGGACAAAAAGGTGACGAGTGCTAGTACACTTTCATAGTGTTCAACTTCCATGAAATACATAAATCCTTTCCATCTTGTTGAAAAATTCCAATATTAGCGTGGGTTTAGGTTTGACGTGTAGATTTTCCATGTTAAAGTCGTAATTTCGATGCTTAATATATCCGCCGTCTTTCAATATTTTCTAATAAAATTTGGTACGTAATGTTTGTTAGACTTAGCCAACACATGTACCAAAATTTGTTAATATCCGATTTGTTGCATCGGAGAGTTGGAATTGAGCTGGAATCATGATTTTCATCTGTCCTACAAAACTGGTTTTTAGCTCATTGACAGAGACATTTCCGTTGATGTTTCTTTTTCCTAATTGTGGTGTATGTAGCTACAATGCCACCAAACGTCACTTATGAATGCTCATGTATATGATGTCATCTGTGGACGGCCACATAAGCGTCTTACCTTCTAGCAATGAACTAGCCAGGTCAGGTGTGTTCAAACACGTGTGCCCGCTACTTGTATAAAACTAACTGTTGTTTAATAAACCATGTCATTTGCCCTCCGTTACTCAATGGTATTAGTTCAGTGATAGTAATAGACTATGCGGCCACCATGCCTATTCTTTAGTTATCACAATGGCGACGAGTTTGGGATCAAAATGGCGATGTTTCTGTAATTCACAAAAACACTTCTGAGAACACTTCTGGGAACACTTCTGAGAACACTTTAATGGTCAAATTAAGGACGCTTCAAGTGTTCTTTTTAAGAACACTTCCAGTGAGAACACTTCTTAGAACACTTCATGTGTTCTTACTAAGAACACTTCAAGTGTTCAGAACACTTCATGTGTTCTTATTAAGAACACTTCCGAACACTTCAAAATGGTCAAATTAAGACCACTTCAAGTGATCTCAGAAGTGTTCCGCCTGAAGTGTTCCACCTGAAGTGTTCTCAGAAGTGTTCCACAAATGAAGAAATTTTGCAACATTACAAATCTGTATTCCAGGTGCTAAAAAATAGAAAATCAAACTAAATTGCACGAGTTAATCCAAGATTTATCAGTTTTAAAATTCAAGAGAGGACACTTTTATTTTCCTCCCCTCTTGGACTTGCAGAATAATTTGCCGCTAATTGTAAATCGCCCTGTTTATGGTTTCCACATCTTTCCGAAGTCCTTTAGTTCAAACTGTTTACCCATTTAGATGGGAACAGTGGTGTAAGGAAATATCACTGGTTTAATGAAAAGCCTCTTGCTTTTCTTATAGTGTTGTTGGCTAGGCTTCAGTGAAAGAGCCAGAGGAGGGTAAGTAGTTTCTACACAATCATTACTTTAATTCTTTAGTCCAAATCATAAAATCGTTTTGGTGGATGTAGTGACGCGCAGGGTACATCGCTTGTATAGCAACACGCAAGTAGCAACATAAATCTAACCAATGAAAACAGTTTAATCGAATAAAACTTTTCGAGTATTTAAAAAGTATTTATTTAAGGATGAAAAGCAAAACTTATACCTAACCTGAACAAAATAATACCATTTTTCCTACCAACCATAAAAATGTAAGCCTTATCAGATGAAAACTAAAATGGACCATACCGATCCAACATCATGGTATCGTTACCAGATTCAGAACAGCCTTATTAGTATCTTTCCACAAAAGCCACTCTCTGTCATGCTTGCTGTCATTGGTTCAATGACCTTGGCAAATCCACCATCAGAAAAACATCAAATATCAGGGAACGTGATTGACATTTTATAACATTTTTAAAGATATTTTGGTAAGGCAGCTTTATTTTTTTTAATCATCATAGGCACATCTTGAACTAGGCTAACAGAAACCAGTTTTGGTTGAGGTGTAGTAGAACCTCAGAAATGACTCCCCCCACCCCCTACTTAAACGAGTGTTTACACTACACAATTTGTAGCTGTCAGTATCAGTACTACCAAGAATTTATAAATTCTTGGTACTACTAGTTTTTTTCATTAAACTTTCATAAAGCTTTCCCTCCTGGTTCCTTGGCTTCTGTCTTTTTGGTGCTGACTATACATCCCAAGGAATGGAGAAGTTTTTGCAAATCGCACAACCCTACTGAAGAACTCAATGCAGCAAAAAATCAGTCATTCCAGACATTTGTTTAGGCCTGCCTCTTTATTATTATTAAAGGGTTCACAGAAGATCACACACTTTCATCATCAATAAACATACAATAAAGACAAACTACCTTTTACACTCTACAGCAAAACCAGTTACTGTGATAAAATGACACACTTCATAATTACTAATAAAATTCTGTTTACGAATGGGTAATTGTAACTGTAAATACAATACATTAGTTCCATGCCTAGTGAATGTAAATGCCACAGTGTCTTTGTCAGGCTACTACATCACTGCTCGCTTCGTCGTGATCGTTCGCCTGCATGTGACGAGGCGGCCGTAACCTCGATACTTGCAGGGCCGCAACGTTCCTGCAGCAACTTATTAAACTCGCCTCACAGCAGATACTAAATGCTTGGGTTTAAATGTCCCTGGATATCATCAGCACAGCCTTCTATCGGCTGTGGTGTTGAATGGCCAGGGATTCGAGGCTTCGCAGATGGACATCACTGTTCGAGTTGCACTTGAATACCCACGGATCATCAAACCCAAGCATTCAGTATCTGCTGAGAGGCTAGTTTAATATGTTGCTGTGGGATGGTTCGAACGTTTGTGCAACAACCTTGCAAGTATCGGAGACTACGGTCTCGCGTAGCAGACAAACGAACACGACGAAGTGAGCGGTAATGCAGTAGCCTGATGAAGACAGTCGTTCTGAGCCTATCAAACTATCAAGCATATTTCTATGTTTAATAGAATTTTTAGTATTTGGATCGAATCGGTCAAAACTCATATCGGCTGATTCTTAACTTTTCAATCTGGGTGGCAGATCCATTTTCCTATTTTTAACTTAGTTTATACAGTATGACAAAATATAAAGACTATTTAAAAAAAAGGAAGTTGTTTCTCAAGCCTTTTTCTAAAAAAAATCGTGCATGCAGTTTTTTTAATGAACTTTTTCGTAGTAATAAAGCCTGGGTATCTGTATATATAATACGCTATGTGCACTTAGTTGTGATAATATGCACGCAGCAAACTCATCATGCCCAGAGCAAATTCAGGTGTTGGGGCGGGGGATATACAGTGCAGTGAATACAAAAAGCATAGTTTACAAATCATGGGTTGACATTTTTGCCTACCGTAAAATAAAACAGTGGACAGGGGGTTAAAGCCCATGCCCAGAGCTTCAGAAACAACATTTTTTAAACAGCCAGAAACATAAGAGCAGTACTTGTATACATATTGGGAGAAAAAAAAACAAAAAAAGGGGTCTGTAGGGGCTTCACACTGTTATAGAAAAGATATTTTTACAACAGTTTTGATGGCAAAGTATATTTTAACATCGTATACCGAAAGTATTAAAAAAATTTGGCATACATTTGTGCCTACAAACTGAAAATTTACACAAATTTTAAAGCTGTTGACGCGCGAACTGATGAATCTGGTTATTTATTGGAATCTAAGGATCTTTTGGTATGCTAGCA
>JAHWFP010003463.1:3291-28344 GCA_023313725.1 Lithobius niger
CCCCCCCCCCCCCCCACCAGCATGCACTGGTTAAATATAACCTAGTAATTCATAACATTTAATAATAATAATAATATGGTTTAGTCCATTATGAAGAGTCCGGTAAGGAGCCGATAGGGCATGGTCCCTGAAACCGTTCCCATTTATTAAAATTAAATGTTACGTTTTGAAAATTTTAAAAGTTCAAAGTTGAAACAAGCTAATTTTGATCGGCGGTGAAGGGAGACCAAGATCTACTGTGATTATGTCATAGTGGCAGCACTTTCATGTAAATAGCATGAAAATGATCGTCCTAATTACTTCGAAGTATTTATTTATTATTATTTTATCGTTATTTATGTCGGTGAACCGTGGTTATGAAAAATTAATCATCTAATGGTTAGAAAACGTTGATTAAAGCTATTCATTTCGGAAAAAAGATCCTTTGAAAACTGGGATTTGTGATACCAATGGTCCTTTGTTCATTATTCCCGTCTCTCCTTCAGAAGCTCTTGACGACTCTGCGCATGACTAATCGCAGTGTATTCAAAAAATAGACGTGAATGCCATTGGAAGCGAATAGCAGCTCAAGTAATTCTACACAAATAAATGTCGTGGATATCTATTTATGCAGCGAACAACTGTAATAATTTGATAGTTTATCATTGCATGCGTTACATACATATCAACGAAATATTTAATTTTATAAGTAGAGGCAAGCAGTACCGTATTCACTTGCAACGAAGTGCTGTAGCCAAAGTACCGTTGTACCGGAAGTACCGTAACCTCGATCCCCAAAGCTCTTAAAAATGGCCGCTTACGTTTAGTTGGCCGAATGCGACAGGGCAACCTCGCAAGGTGTTCGGGACTCACACTATGAGGTCTTTTCAAACAGTATTCGACGTTGTATCTTACTTTTTGTGTCGAAAGCGATCAAGTCGAGGCTACGGCCCCAGATCCCTTTGGTTTCCTGCCCTTGCTTCCCCATCGGAGAGTCAGAGAGTGGGGAGGCACAAAAAAACTGCCCTCCTGGGGGTAAAACGGCCTAGGGGCAAAGTACGAAAGTAGGAAGCAACTCCCTCCCCCCCCCCAAAAAAAATAAATATATGGGAGGGGGGGTGGTTGCTTGCTACTTTGTACTTTGCCCCTTGGCCGTTTTGTTATCCCCAGGACCGTTCTTTTGTCCAAGACTTTGAACAAAATAAATTTACTTTCTTTTTTTTTTTTTTGGGGGGGGGGGGGGGAAGACCCTCGTATCGCATTCGGCGAATTCCCTGATTTCTGTCGGCTACACAGTAGGGCCCTCAATATCCTGCTGCACCTGACCTCGAGAGAAATGGCATAAATAATTTTTTTTTCTGGGGGAGGAGCAAATTTAACGGCCCCTTTACGCTCCCTTGCTACGAAACGCACAACCGCTTCATTTTGATTGAATGACTATTTTCGTCATTTGCATACTGTATATTATGGCTATCAAACAAAATAAAACGTTTAAAGGTCAATATCGAAAAAAAAATTACGCCTTGGCTTCTTTTTTGAGGGGGAGGGGCGCTTGACCTGCCCGCGTGCCCCCCCCCCCCCTCGTTATTTACATCATTGCTCGACAGGCAAAATAACCCAATGATATTAGTTACTGTAGAAGTAAAATTGCAGCATCACACAATTAACACTTCCAGGGCTTCACACCATTACGCATTCAATTTACGATACTTCAAAAAATTCAACGAAAGTGTAGCTTTGTTAACAAGCTCTTAAGTGTCTCATCAAAGTAACGTATGCCATGCAACATCATTATAGTCAATACTTCTTCCGCCTTTGTGTCATAACGCTACAGAAATTTGCCAGAATACGTAAAATAAATACGTACTCTAATGAAGCAGGATTCGGCAGTGATGTACCATAAATTGCTTCAATTCCTCGGAATGCTCTAGGGAAGCGTTCCCCCAAACCGCGAGCTGGCTTTATTCGTCCCCCTCCACAATGTTTCTTGTCTGTGCCACTGAACAGAGTAACGGAGGCGCTTTCTCATTACCGAACACTTTTTAGGCTGACAAGTTTCGATTACTCATATTTTAAACAATTTTTAGCAATAATAACCAGTGACGCCAAAATTGAAAGATAAATGAATGTGTAAAGGATTTTGAAGCGGGAGCCTCCCCCCCCCCTTCTGCTTCGGAGTAGCAGTACCCTAAAAAATGCACTCTTGCACAGTGTCATGTATAAGCGACGAATAAGAATTTAAAGTTACAGGATTTTTATTTATAAATTTATAAATTTATAAATTTTTTTTAATGTCATTCATTGTTTTGCCGAAAAGGGCACCTGCTGAAGCTTGGTATTTGAAGTAGCACACACCTTACAAAATCAGCTAGAGTAGAATTCGACCGTAGATAATAAAGGGCTTCTCAATAAAAATGCTGCAGCATACAATTTAAACTTCAAGGGGGTTTACACCATTATCCATTCGACTACATTGCTACACACTTTTACAACGAAATTGTAGCTTTTTTTAATTTTCACTTAAGTGTCTCATTAAAAAACGTTGACTATGCATTGTAATATTTCTTACTTCGAAAACGGATACTAATAAAAATATCTGGCATTTAAAAGTTGTCTATTTCTTTTAATTATGTATGAAAAGCGGCACCACTATGGTTGCATTTCCAGGTTTTCACACCGTTTTGTATACGAGTATACATCGTCTGATATTCACGTTAAATAAGATAATTGCGTACTACAAACTTGATTTAAGGAACGATCGGTAGAAAAAATTCATTTACGTTGCAACAAGCCTCATTCACCAGAAATTGCAGTAACCCCATACTATGTTTTTAATAGGCTTCTCGTCACAAAAACATTAAGACACTTCTCGCCCCCAAACGCAACTAAACATGAGCTTCAGTTAAAAGGCTTTACTACGGTTTCCACATTTAAACACTTTCTCACTGTTTTGTCGTAGAATGTAGAAAATGCAGCAGAAAATCTCACAAATCATAATACGACGTGTCACACTTTAGAAATAATCAGCTTCCTGTCTTTCGACTTGAAATGCGAAACAGATAATCGTAGATATGCCTTACCACACTTTTTACTGTTTAGGGGATTATCTCCAGTATGAACACGGACCACCAACAAAATAATTGCACTAAGTGAGCAAACATTCTTTGCCATATTATCAAACTACTTTCTTGTTGTTTACAAAGTTGAATTTCCTCGTCTGTCGCTTTCTGGCAGTTGACTTGGAAGATTTCACTTTTTTAGTTGAAGCACGAGTGGCACATTACATAACACATGTCATGGCGTTCGTTTTAACCAAACTGCTTCGTGATTGGTTAAAAATAATTCCGAAAATAGTTTAGAATATAGCTTAATAAATTTTATTCGTCTGAGAATTCCAAAGAATACTTTAAATAAGAATTTATGAATAACATTGAGAGCCCACAAACAAGCTGTAAATGATACTGAAGTTTTAAAAGGCACAAATTACTGGCGCCATCTAGTTTTTGAAATTGAAGGTTTTCACTGTTTAGTTCCAATGGTGGTCGAGGCGAGTCTCTGTCATCGGTCAAACGCTAGGACACCACCCTAATAGAAGTGTGTTACTCATCGTTCCTACGGAACTTTTCATGGACTCATGGCATAAGATAGTAGCAAATTTTTGAACATAAATTTCTTGTTGAAGTGGCACTTTATTACACATCTGCACGGTAGTGGTGCTGAGTCAATACACAGTTAAAAAAAAGGAGTGATATCATATCAAAAACCAAAACTGGTTAAAGGGGCCGCCAAGTTCCGAATGGTTTGGCCCTTCAAAGAAGTGATATCAACACACCAAAACATTCGCCAACTTAATCGCATTGAATAATACTTTGACGTTAAATGAAAACTTGAACATTGCTACCGAAAGTAGCAATGTTCTAGTTTTCATTTAACCTTCAAACTATTAAACGGTGTGATTCACTTGGTGAATGTTTTGGTGTGTTGACATCACTCCTTTGAAGGGCCAAACCAAAGGAACTTGGCGGCCCCTTTTACCAGTTTTGGTTTTTGATATGTTACTACTAACTACTAACTACTACTAACTACTACTGGTAACGTTTTTTTGTATCACGAAAATAAATTCTTCCATGCGGTGAATAAAGCTGGTTCTTAGCTCATTTTATAAATATTGCTCTGGAGATGTGTGCTTTTCATATGGACCTATCTAATTGGTCAAGTGATTTTTTTAATTGGTCAAGTTGATTTTAAACATTGTTTTTATGCAACAATACCAAACTGACAATTAAATAAATTCGTGCGTTTGCGAGGAGATACTGCAATACTAATAAAAATGCTAATCCAATGAAAAAAGGTGATTGCTGTCCTCTAAATCAAACGAAACCAAAAAAAAAAAAAAAAGAGAAGAAAAAGAAATGGATCAGAAAACTAGATTGGCGTTTCCATCTCGTAATTACTACGAAAAAAAAAAGGATTTCGTCAATTTGGACCAAAAAATACGATATCTACCCCAAAACAAAACTTGTTAAGGATTCCCGCCAAGCTTTTAGGCCATGGGAAGTCGTGAAATCAAAACGCCAAGCTCTTTCGCCAAGCTAATCCCAACGACTAATACTTCAAACGTTACATGAAATAATTGAAAATTGTGCAGTAAGCAATTTTCAGAAGTTTCATTTAACCTTCGAACTATTACTCGGTGGGATTTGCTTGGCGAAAGAGCTTGGCGTTTGATATCACGCCTTCCCATGGCCGAAAAGTTTGGCGCGAATCCTTAAAAAGTTTTGTTTTGGGGTAGTTACTTACTACTTACTACTTAATACTACTGGTAACACTTTTTTTGTATCACGAAAATAAATTCTTCCATGCGGTGAATAAAGTTGGTTCTTAGCTCATTTTATAGGTATTGCTCTGTAGATGTGCCCTTTTCATATGGACCTTTCTAATTGGTCAAGTGGTTCAGGGGTTAGGGAGCTCCAAACGTCCAAATTGATTGTTTTACATTGTTTTAAAAATTGTTACTATGCAACAATGCCAAAATGAACATTAAATAAATCCGTTCGTCTCATTACTAAAATGCTATCATATAAAAAAGGTAACTGCTGTCCTCAAAATGTAACGAAAGCCAACAAAAAAAAAGGAAATGGACCAGAAAACAAGATTTGTCTTTCCATCTCATAATTACTAAGAAAAACAAATGGATATCATCAATTTGGACCAAAAACAGCTGATATCTACCCCAAAACAAAACTTGTTAAGGATTCCCGCCAAGCTTTTCGGCCGTGTGAAGTCGTGATATCAAATGCCAAGCTCTTTCGCCAAGCTAATCCCACCGATTAAGATTTCAAACGTTAGATGAAATAATAGAAAATTGCGCAGTAAGCAATGTTCATATATTTCACTTGACCTTCGAACTATTACTCGGTGGGATTAGCTTGGCGAAAGAGCTTGGCGTTTGATATCACGAATTCACACGGCCGAAAAGCTTGGCGGGAATCCTTAACAAGTTTTGTTTTGGGGTAGATTCCTTCTACTGTAACTTAAGTGATAGGGAAAAAATAGTTAAATTGCTCACTCTGGGGTAGGAGTCTACAACTTAGTGGATTATTAGACTGGACCATAGAGAGATGATTTTGGTATAAAACCGCTTTTGTGGGTGATGACGTCATAGTTTTATGACGTCATCAAGATGGTGGACGCAGTGTTTCAGTTTTTTAGCTATTACGAAGGAACTATTTGACCGATTTGACCGAACTTTAAGTAACCGTTGGAAAGGTAATGAATTTATCTACAAATCACGTCGGATTAGTTTTCGTCGAATTTGTAGCCGTTTCCGTGATACACGTGCAAGAATGTAAAAATTACGTATTTTACTGCCATATTTTTATGTCGTTTTTTGCATATCGCTGCAAGTCCGTTACAGATACGCAAATATAACCTCTATATCCAGTTTAAAGCTTAGATTTTCACCTTTACAACGAGCTATAGTATGCTCAACTTGGTACAAATTTGGAGGACCAATCCGTATTTCAATTTACCTAACGATATGTTAAAATGACGTATTTTCCCACCATATTTATGTCCTTTTTTGCATATCACTGCAAGTCCGTTACAGATACGCAAATATAACCTCGATATCCATTTAAAGCTTTGATTTTCACGTTTCCAACGAGCTGCAGTATGCCTAAGTTGATACAAATTTAGAGGAGCATTCCGTTTTTCAATTTACCTAGTGGTATGTTTGCGTTTAGGACTACATTACAGAAAACAATTAGGGGTCAGCAGATTCACTGGATAAAGGGCTATTAATTACAATTCTGTTTATTTCATCACTAATTGGCATAATAAAACCTAACAAACAAGGACGGATTTAGGAGTTTACCCAGCCTATTGCCTGATAAGCTGCTCGTTTCATGTGTTCCTGCAGTGCTGTATGTGTTGGTGGTAGTCATTCCACCTGATATCCATTTTCAGTAAATAGATGCATCCTCACTTCATTTACACTGGTTCCACCATACGTGCTTTCATACATCAATGCCACAAATCGTTCAACTATATTGTATTGTTCCTCAGAAATACAGCTTACTCGCAGAGTTCTCTGAAGGTTTCAGCAGTAAGGGGCAACACTGAAAATAGTGACCAGGATGTCTTTTTATCATGATATGCAAAATGAGAAGTTGTGTCGCACCCAGTAACAGAATGGAAAAAACAATAATGCCCGTGGGGGAATTCCTCCAAGACTTTGCATTAGTTCATGAACTGGAACGTATCGAAAGTTTTTTGGCAGTTCCAATAACAATCCCAGGTAACAACAAGAACGACCAACAGCATCAGTCATTATCATTGTTGGTGCAGCAGCAGTTCATCTAAATAAACCATGTGCAGAATGAGTATGCATCGCTTCTGGCAGTACCTAAGGAACCAACTTGATTTATCCAAAACTAATCAAGCTAATGTAGTTCGGGATGTGTATAATGCAGACAGTTTGAAATTCAGCAGCTCGTGCAAACAGGGGACATGGTTTAAGAAGAAAGGTTTTAGCAACAATTAAAACTCCAAAGAAATTGAATGATTTTCTTCTTGTAGCGGAAAACAAAGAAGAGTTATTTTAGTATTTATCAAATGAAATAACCACACAAATTACAGACCAGCTAATTGTTTGTACTGTCGGACAAACTGCTGTAAGTTCACAACCGTCTCCCAGTGTAAGTACCCTGTTACCGTGCTCCCGAGAAGAAGCAGATAGACAAATTTTCCTGCACGCCAAGGATGCGGCATCTACAGGCCATACATCAGCTGTCATTAGAACTGTTGGCACTGATGTTGTAATTGCAGTAGCAATGTTTAATGAAATGGGATTGAACTACCAAACTACCAAACTACCAAAAAACTTCGATACGTTCCAGTTCATGAACTAATGCAAAGTCTTGGGGAATTTCTCCACGGGCATTATTGTATTACCACTCTGTTACTGGATGCGACACAACGTCTCATTTTGCATATTATGGTAAAAAGACAGCCTGGTCACTATTTTCAGTGTTGCCCCTTACTGCTGAAACCTTCAGAGAACTCTGCGAAGTAAGCTGTATTTCTGAGGAACAATACAATACAGTTGAACGATTTGTGGCATTGATGTATGAAAGAACGTATGGTGGAACCGGTGTAAATGAAGTGAGGATGCATCTATTTACTAAAAAAGGATATCAGGTGGAACACATGAAACGGGCAGCTTTTCTGGCAATAGGCTGGGTAAACTGCCTACAGAACAATGTGCCACAGTTCAACCCTGAAGAATGGGGGTGGACAAAAGAGAACGAACAATGGGTTCCACTTCGGACATCCCGGTCATCTGCTGCTGAAGCGTGTAGAGAAATTCTGAGATGCGGTTGTAAGACCGAGTGTATATTTAACTGTAAGTTGAAAAAATACAGAACTACACCTTGCACCACACTTTGTTTTTGTGAAGGTAATTGCAATAAGTGATTGAACAATTTACCAAGTTAGACATAATGTATGTTACACATAATGTTAGACACAATGTTAGCAGTGTGGGGGGAGGGGGTCTTCGGTCACCCTCCTAAATCCGTCCTTGTTTGTTAGGCTTTTATTATGCCAATTAGTGATGAAATAAACAGAATTGTAATTAATAGCCCTTTATCCAGTAAATTTACTGACTCCTAATTATTTTCTGTAATGTAGTCCTAAACGCAAACATACCACTAGGTATATTGAAATACGGATTGCTCCTCCAAATTTGTATCAATTTGGGCATACTATAGCTCGTTGGAAACGTGAAAATCTAAGCTTTAAATGGATATAAAGGTTATATTTGTGTATCTGTAACGTTCTTGCAGTGGTATGCAAAAAAGGACATAAATATATAAATAAATAAATATTAATATTAATATAATATAATAAATATAATATAATAGATATAATAATATTTATAATATAATAAATGTATAAATAAATATATAAATACTTCATTTTAACATATTGCTAGATAAATTGAAATACGGATTGCTCCTCCAAATTTGTATCAAGTTGGGCATACTATAGCTCGTTGGAAAGGTACAAATCTAAACTTTAAATGGCTATAGAAGTTATATTTGCGTATCCGTAACGGGTTTGCTCTGATATGCAAAAAAGTACATAAAAATGGTAGGAAAATTCGTCATTTTAACATTCGTGTCCCTGTAGCATAGAAACGGCTACAAATTCAACGAAAACTATCCCGACGTGATTTGTAGATAATTTCATTACCTCTCTAACGGTTACATAAACATCATCTTCCGTCAAATAGTTCCTTCGTAATAGCTAAAAAACAATGCGTCCGCCATCATAAAACTATGATGTCATAGTTGTTTTATGTCAAAATCTTCTCTCTGTAGTCCAGTCTAATAGTCCACCAATTTGTAGGTTCCTACCCCAAAGTGAGTAATCCAACCCCTAACTCCACTAACTATGAGAAGCCACACTGGTGTCCAACATGCAATTTTGCTTGGAGTTTTTTACAGACAGTAAGGAACTACCTTATTTACCTAAGAGTACCTTGCCACCATTAATCAAAGATTTCTCTGTGGAGACCTCATATTAACCTATCAGATACTAACAACCACGTTGATATTCATGTCTCTTGATTTCGTTTGCTTGGCTCCCACCATTACCAGAGGACATGACCTCCGTCTTCACGGTGGCCTCTCTCATCGTGGAAACTTATACATTGTGTTTTACACTGAACGAGCCATTCGGCCCTGGAGTAAGCTTCTCGCCTATGTTGTCTCTGCTTCCTTCATTAATTGGTTTAAGACACATCTCGATCATTTTCTCACTGGAGAGTAGTGGTCCTTTCTTTTTGTTTGGAGCTTTCTGCTCCATGTTTTTGGGGTTTAAGAGGTGAGTGGGTGCACCATGAGCATTGTGCTCTGCACCTTCTTGTTTTCTATTCTTTTATTCTATTCTTCTTCTTCACACTCTCTTCCACATTATGCAGAAGCCAGCTACCTTAAATCAAATTCTTGGTTTGTCAATAAATCGCACGTCTAATTCTTGGTTTGTCTAATCCAAAGTTTGGTAAACTTATGTCGTCTGTCTCGCGTAACCGAGGATCTGTCGTGTCAAAATACCTTAAATTGAATCAATCCCCCAAGTGCTGCTTGCGTGATTTGAAAGAGTCCTTCTCTTATTGGTTATACGCGCTAAACTCCATTCCGAAGTTGCTAAATTTGATTGGAAAATTAAAACATTTGTACGAAAGAAAAGACACAACCTTAAGAATATAAGACAAGCTAAAACAAGCTATTCAGATCAACAGCAATGATGCTGCGTTGTGCAGTGCTTCCGATATTAAAAAAAAAATGTTGCAGCAGCGCAATTGACTTGCCTCTTTCCACAAGTTATCTTTTAATCGAAGAGAGGGATTTTCTGCTAAGGTAAAAACTTTCGAAAAAAATTGGTTAAGGACAATTCAATTTATGAAAAGCTCACTAATATGGGGCGGGGGTGTTAGATGGGGTGTGTGTGTCTCTCTCTCTCTCCCTCCCCATCCGCCCAACACCACCACCAAAATGTATGATTTATTTAAAATACACCTCAGTCGGGGAGACAGAGGGAAAATAAAAAAAAAATGAAAATATAAATGAAATAGCAAAATAAAATGGGATCCTGGCGGAAATGTCAGAGTCCCCCCCACAACCCTGAACATTTCGTCTACAATGCCCCCTCCTCCGCTGAGTCACCGATGATGGAAAATGAGTATAGCGTGCAGCCACTTCGTTCGTGTATGTAAACAAATATTTAAATATTTTAAAAGTACTGAAACTTATAGCTCGCAACCGTCCACCAGGGTCCAGTGCCAGAACATCAGCAAAACTTTAGACCCAAATTGTAGCATCAGCAGGCTTCGAACTTGTCATAGTATCTTGGCTACGATTATTACTATATCTGACCATCGTTCAATTAAAACAACTTGAAAACCGCTATTGCATACCTCCTCGGGTTCTGTACGGAAGCAAGATGGCTCGTGGTGTGTTCGCCATCCTTGTCAGTTATTTTCGTTGTTGAGGGTACAATACTGAGCGATATTTTTCTACCTGCATGCATTTAAGCAAAAATACACTTTTACCGAAAATACAAGGCGTAAAATTTTTACACATGTTTCTGAAAATTGTACGGTAGTTTTACTTTACATCCAACCTCCAAAAAAAATGGTCGAACAAACATGAACTACACCTTACACATAAAAATGTATAACATTCTGCACTGGGGACACAAATAGGTACTACTTATAAAATCGAAAATATTATGCTACCAGATGTAAGAATAATCAAAAGCGTGCGAGTTTGGTTTTTATCCTCCCTCATACAAACAATACATTGTAGCTGCGCCGTTAAAAATTCTTTGACGCTGCTCCGTATTGTGAAATACGTAATTTCATCTGGAGATACCCAAATCCTACTATGGGTGTGAATTATAGGGTTTATCTATAGTCCCTACTAGCGTATGCGAACCATGTCTGGTCTCCTAATTTTTTACAAGCCATTGACCATTTAGAGTCGGCCCAACGTCGTTTAGCCAAGTTTTGAACACGGTGAAAAATCTAGTTCTCACCCTGGGTACCCAGAATTGCGACGTTGAAAGGCGAGTCTACCCTTTACTTTCAGATTTTAAAATGTTTCTTTGACATTTATATCCCTCTTTTCAAACAATACACGATGATACATGTGCGTGGACATTTACATAACCTAATCAAACCAGCAGTGGTTTTTGATAACCTAATCAAATCAAGTCGAGTGCCGAAATACGCAGGCCAATTTTTGTGGTGAAGTTCGAAAGTCCAGGAAATTCACATCCTTCTAATGTGACAACTGCTAAAACCTATGCTAAACTCTTTTCGACACCTGTTAAATGGGGGTAACCTAAATGTGGAGGAGTGGCCATAGCGATAACGGCGCTATGTCAGTGACCTGGGGACAAATTGGTTTGCTAGTTCGAATCCTGGTCATGCCATTCCGGCGAAACCTAAGTGCATAAAAGTAGCTTACTGTACTACCTTATTTCTGTTATTTTCGCTGTTTGACTGGTTTTTCTTTTTCCTTGTATAATGTTTTTTTTTAATAGATCGGAATATTACACAAGCCCCAGAAAAAAAGTTTTAAACTTGAATACTTGTGACTTATTAAAATAAATGGAGCAGTGTAAGTGGCCAACAACCCTTCTGCTTCCATCGTACTTTACGAGTGCCAAAATACTGTAATTATCACCAGCTGCTTCGTTTAACGTTAGCAACAGGCCATTAAAGTGTTTAATATATTGTTTTGAGCAGCAATGCTCCATGGCCGAATTCGAGCGCCACACGTGTGTACTTAATCTTATGGCATATAACGGTGAATGAATTACGTACACGTGTGCAGGATGTTGGCCTAGCCATGTTGTATTCCACCATGTATTCCACCGTTTGCAAAAGGCCGTGTGGAAGAGAAGCAGCAGGTTTCAGCTCCTGGCTCCAATCCAATTGATTTAACTTTGCCAAAATCATATTTTACCAAAGTAGTGATAACTAAGAGGCTTTAACTTCCCGGCACGTGCGAGAACTGGCATAGAGACGGGGCAGGGGGGGGGGGGGCGCAAGACAGGCAATTTTTACTCCAGGCAGCCTTGATTCGAGAAACAAAATGCCTTCCTCACTTTAAGTTCGTTTGAAAGAACATGCCGTCTCTTATTTTTGAGCATCCTGCGAGCAAATAGCTTTTTCAACATTTACTTACGTTTGAGTGAATGTCTTGCACTTTGGGAAAAAATAGGAAAATAAAAGCAGTGGCTGCATTTACATACGTCTAAAGTAACGTTGCGTATGTAAGTCATACAGTAAAGCCAACATGGAGGCACGTACCTTTAAAGGCTAGTTCTTGCGAATTGATACATACTCGGGCTACTCGCAGCACAAGGGATATTTTTTACATGTTTATTATGTTCATACAACCTACACAACGAATTTTTTAACATACTTTTTCCGCAAATGTTAAAACGGTAATTAGCTGCATGGGGTCATGCCGCCGTACGAACGGTGGAACAAAGGGTAGAATTGTGTTGGAGATTCCTCCTTCAAGCCACTCCTGATGAAACTCCAAATAAAAAATGTAAATGTGCATCCAGGCACGGAAACCTGATTGCTGGGATTCAACGAGATTCACCCTTCCAACTCGTATGAGAATGCACGCCAATTATCTTGCCCCAAGACCCAATATTCAACCAAACCTTTGCAGACTGCTTCGTCTATGCTCATAATGAATAAGCTTGACGTTTTATTTGTCTTAAACAGTCAGGTCTGACGTTTTTTTTATCACTATAACCTGGGCTGCTAGTGTGAGTAGAGATGGCGCCAGGACTGAATTGTTTGGGGGCCGACAGAGGGTACATCTGGAAACAGAGTGGGGCAAGGACTTTTTTTTACCAAGGCAGGCGTATTAGGCATTTTTATTCCGTTTAATTCAACCTCAACGTAACAAGCTTCAATGCAGGCCATTTTTTTGTAAAATGCGCCGCATTAACACACAAAATAAATTAGGCTACACGTATATTGCAAAGTTGCTACAAAAAAATGAATAAATAAATAAATAAATAAAATAAAACAAAATTGTTGGTGACGTATGTCACGTATATTAACTAACATTGTTGGAGTTGTGCCTTTGTTGGACTTGGTCCGATTGATGTTGTTGGCGACTTTTTTTTGTATTCTTGTTTCTGGTTCTTCTGGCCGATAAGGCGAAACGTGGGTAAGCTGTTTTACAGCTAAACCTGGGCCTTATCAAGACCAATAAATGTCCTTGTTGCCCATCACTGCCTCTTCTCTTCCGACTCCCACGCCTTTCTGAGTCTGTGACTCTCATTTGGTAGCTTCGCTGAGGTTTTTGAAGAAGAAGAGCTTTGCCGAACTTCAAGGACTGAAGACCGCCAAGGGACAAGATGGATGCCTCTCCTCTACAAGATGGCTAGTTGAAGAGTGAAGGATTATTTGACGAGCCAAGGAGCTGCCAAGTAAATACAGTCTATTCTTCGTGAGGACTACGTCATCTTGGATAACTTCCTACTTTACCGCAAGTATAACGTCTGCGTCATTTAACTCCACTCTAACGTTTCTTTAATTCTTTTCTGCCATGGCAACAAGCGACGGTAGTTTGTTTTATAAAGGCATAAAGCTTTTTGACGGCCAAAACTTATTATTTTGGAGGACCAAGGTACAAAATCACTTGCGTCGTGAGGGACACATCAGGGCCTTAACGGAAGTGTAGCCTGCAGCCGACGCCCCAGCAGCTGTTCGCAACGCATGGCGTACTAGCAACGATTTCGCTTTAGATTTTGCCACCAAATGCCTCTCGGACGGCCAATTGATTAATTTTACCTGGAGGAAACTGTTGTCAAAATGGTATGGGACAATCTAAACACTAGATTTAACGTCCAACTACCCAAGTGCAACTCAAGTATCTAGATCAGCTGCACACCATAACATTGCAACATGATGAATCTATGGGAGCTTATTTCACCCGCATTAAGGGACTGCGCCACATGTGCACCAGTGCCGGACGCAACATTACTGATACGGATATTGTTCATTACGCCCTACGTGGAATAAAGCACCAAAAATATGAATCAACTATAGCAACGTTATATGCAGAAGATGCACCGACCCTCGACCTAGTTGAAGCTCGCTTGACCGACGCATATTACCGCATTATGGGGAAGGATGAGACCACTACGCCGTGGCAACAGCCTACTACACTCATCCAAGATCCTGAACATATACTGTCTGTCAACAAACGTAATTTTCAACGCCAATCAGTGTCTCGTAACCAAACTAAGGTGGCCCCATCTATTACTGATTTCACACGTTATAATGTTTGGGTGCCAGCCCTGGCTGACCCGTGACGGAGGATTTCACACGTAATAATGTTTTCTGGGCGAAAGCGAGCTGGACAGGGCTGACGCGCGCCCGAATGGCCCGCCTTTCCAGCCGAGGCCAGCCCTGGCCAGCGCGCCTTATTTTTAACGTGTGAAATTCGAAGCGAGCCCTCCCGCGCTCGTAGCCTTGCAATGCAGCCCACCATCCTACATGTCAACAGACAAAACGGTAAAGAAATTGTTATGTGATACTCGTAAATTAAATAGTGGCTATTCCACGGGGTGAAAACACGTGGAAGAAAAGAAGAGAATTAAATATTACACCTTACTAAAAAAAAATGTAGTATTGTATATCAGCATGTTAAAAGGTTCATGATGCATCGCACCGATCAATTTTCCATCAGCGTTTGCAATAATTACCGGCAGTGTTTTTTCCTAAATGATATAATTTTTCCAGTTTATTTCCTTTGCAAATTTCGCGCCGTTAAAAGGATTTGTTTGCATGGATCCAAATGAAAAACTACACTACAAGGAAAAGATTAGAACTTACCGGTTTTTTTATTTTTTTTTATTTTGAGCAAAATAAAATAAAATACTAACCTAAATCAAAGAATCATGTTTCAGAGAGAGCGAAGTTATGTTGTCATAATAACAAACTGTCGCAGAATGAAGACATGACATAATATTTTTAAAATAAAGAGAAAATAATATGTCGAAATAAAATTGACACGATCCATATCCATTTTTCTTTTCTAGAACGTTACACTGCCCCAATAAAGGACTCGAACCGTCAATCTTTGGATATGTTTATAGATCTACACTACAATCGCCGAACCACACCACCAAGATTTAACTATTGGAGCGTCGGTATTGGTATCCAAAGGACACCGGTTTCGACAATGGTTCCAAAGGGCAACAGAAATGGGTTTCACACCCGTATTGAAAAAAAAAAGCATTAGCCTGCATGTAATAACGCAAGAAATAAAATCAAGAACCAGCTGGTAGATTAGTATTTACCAAATTAACGGAAAGGTGTTACCAATAACACAAGTTTTTTTTTTAAATGCGTTTATAGCCTATTAACCGTGGTACAAGATCAAAGTTAAAAAAAAAAATATGGAGAAAAGACGAAAGAAAAAGTCTGAGGAAAAAATTGGGGGAAGGGGGGGGGACGGGGAGTTAAAGACAAAATGTTTTTTTTTTTTTTTTGTTATATGTAGGGTAGGTGGTTAGATTAATTGTCTTCGGCTCGAATTTCACCAGGCAGGGTGGGGAGTTCCTCAAGAGACTTTTGTAGTCGCTTTTAGCGTGGCTTCCCCCCCCCTACATTCATGGAGAAGATGGTGTACTAATCTTCGTATTTGTTTTTTTTTTTCAATTCCTAGCTATTTTAAATATAACAATTTTAGCGACGTCAGTTTGACATTAACGTCAATACGAGAAGTGAAGCCGACTCACTGCTCCTATCCTCCTGTCAAATATTTTTCGACAGACGGTGCTCCAACGAGCGCGGGTCGGCTTGCAAGCATTTATCACGTGTGAAATCAAAGCGCGCCCGGAGCTCGGCATGAGGGCTGACCCGGGCCAGGGCTGACCCGCGACGAAATATTACGTGTGAAAACAGTATAAGACCAACCAACGCCCATCACGTCCACAGATCCAATGCAGTTGGTGTCGAAGATTAAATCATGACCTTTCGACCTGCAGGGCAAAACAACAATTTGAGGCTGAACAGCAACAGTCATCTCGCAAGCCTATCACACCAACCGTGACGTCTACAACATCTCAGCAGCATCGCCGATCCTGCAAATTCCGGTCTCGGCCTACAGCTCGACAGCTACAGCCTGATGCAGTCCAATCTCCACCATCCACCACTGATTTACACCATCTGTAACCATCCCAAACCATACAACTTGATCGCCATCTTGATCGCCATCTTGATGGTGTTCGTCGTCGGTTCCATTTTCCGCATGACATTGCACGTCAGTTGGGCGATAAGTCTGTCCTCCTGTCTGGTGTTTTTCAATTTTTGCAGGAGGTACAGATGTATGACAAGATTTAGATTAGGGGTTTGAGTAACATCTCTGTAATGTGTGGTGCAGTGGCAACCCGGACCACTGCACTGTGACTGAGGTTGGCGCTAATGACCAAGTTGTCGACGCGCCATTAAGCCTCAATCCCCCCCCCCCATACAACTTGGACGGGTTGAAAATCGACGTAAATCCGAGATGGCGTTAATTGCTTATACACCTTTGACCTCACGTTTGGAGGATCCTACTGAATACTTTGCTCTCGACTCGGGCGCGACCAGCCATATCACGTGCAGAGACGACTGGCTCCACAATGCTATGCCCGTCAATACGAAAATTTATCTTGCATCGAAGGGCAATTACATTTTTGCCACTAAACGTGGCGTTGTAAAAATTGAGACACCAAGCCTAATCCTACGTTTGGAAAATGTTCTCTTCTCACCGCAAGCTGCAGCAAATTTAATATCTACACCACGTCTTGACCGCAAGGGTTTGACCATCTCCCAAGGCCTCTCAGGCCGTTCTTTTCGCGTTCGTGTCGGGGCGACTCTTTCCCGCCCGTTTGTCTTGGAGAATGGTGTGCCTCAAGGAGGTGTTCTTAGTGTCGTCTTGTTTGCTATAGGGATCAACCCCATTGCTCAGCAAGCTGCTGTTCCCCAGTCATTGTTTGTCGATGACTTCGGCCTGCGCTTTCGGGCAGCTCGCATGCAGACCTGCGAGCGGCAGCTACAGCTGGCAATTAACAAAGTCCAGACCTGGGCGGTAAGTAATGGTTTCCGGTTTTCTCCGGACAAGACTGTGTGCATTCACTTTTGCCGCCAACGAACACTGCACCCGGATCCTTGCCTGTACTTGGGACAGGCACAAATTCCTGTTGTCCCACAGGCACGTTTCCTGGGTCTGGTGTTCGATTCCAGGTTGTCTTGGCTTCCACACTTACGTCAGCTTAAAGACAAGGCTTTGCGGGCGCTTAACATCTTGCGGGTCCTGTCGGGCACTTCATGGGGTGCCGATCGCGCTGCCATGTTGCGCCTCTACCGAGCCCTTGTCCGCAGCAAACTTGATTATGCGTGTATGGTCTATGATTCGGCTAGTGACTCCACTCTCCGGATGTTGGACACTGTGCATCACAGTGGCCTGCGTGTGGCGACTGGAGCGTTTCGAACTTCTCCAGTGGTCAGCCTCTATGCTGAGGCCTCGGAGCCACCTTTGGCCATTCGTCGGCGACAGCTTGCCATTCAGTATGCTGTGCGTTTGCGTGCTGTGCAATCCAGTCCTGCTTGGTCCATGGTTTTTGGGCCAGACTTGCGAGTCGGTAGACGCAGGGTGGGTAAGGGTGATTTCCGCGATAGGCTCCAGCAGTCCTGTCAGGAGATAGCCTTTGAAATGCCCTGCGTCTTGAGGCTTGGGGGAATGCCAGTTGCCCCTTGGCTTGTCCCAGGTGGCAGTTTCATTTTTGCTCTGGCGTCCCTCCCGAAGGGTTCCACCCTACCAGCAAGGTACTTACAGGAGTTCCGGCGGCTGAGTTCTCAGTACGCCGGTTATCTGCGCCTGTTTACTGATGGGTCGAAGTCCGACGTTGGCGTGGCGTGTGCTTGTGTGTGTAAGGGTGTAACGGTTGCCCATCGCCTTCCATCAGGCTATTCTGTGTTCTCTGCAGAGCTTTTGGCTGTTGGTTTGGCCGTGGAATGGATCCTTGACCTTCAGGGCACGCATTTCATTGTCTTTAGTGATTCCATGAGTGCCCTGGAGTCCTTGGCGAATTACAATCCTCGGAACCCCTTGACACAACGTGTCCAAGCTTTGCTTTCCCGCTTGCCTGGCCAGCGGAAAACCGTGCTTTTCTGCTGGATCCCGGGCCATGTTGGGATAGCAGGGAATGAACAAGCTGATTCTGCTGCGAAAGGGGCCCTTTCTGGCCCTCTCGGTAGGGATCTCAGCCTTGTTCCCTCAGATGCCTTTCCAACTCTGCGTCTGAGGTTACACGCTTTTTGGCAAACCTTGTGGGACAGACAGGATGGTAATAAGTTACGGGCCATTAAAGGCACTGTCGAGGAGTGGCACTCGGCGTGTCGCTGCAGTCGCCGTGAGGAGGTTGTGTTGGCCCGTTTGCGCATTGGTCACACTCGACTTACTCACTGTTTCCTTTTGCGGGGGGTTGACCCTCCTGAATGTTCTTGGTGTCGACGGCCACTTACGGTCCGGCACTTACTTGTTGATTGTCGCCATCTTGATGGTGTTCGTCGTCGGTTCCATCTTCCGCATGACATTGCGCGTCAGTTGGGCGATAAGTCTGTCCTCCTGTCCGGTGTTTTTCAATTTTTGCAGGAGGTACAGATGTATGACAAGATTTAGACTAGGGGTTTGAATAACATCTCTGTAATGTGTGGTGCAGTGGCAACCCGGACCACTGCACTGTGACTGAGGTTGGCGCTAATGACCAAGTTGTCGACGCGCCATTAAGCCTCAATCCCCCCCCCATCTCCCAAGGGAACCAACAATTTACCTTAATTAAAGAAGGTGTCGTCATCGCCGGTGGTCCATTGCTCTCGTCTGATGTTTACAAACTGGACGGTGTAATACTCCTACCTGACGTGACTATACCTTCGTTGATGTCCTCCACTGTCACTGATGACCTTGAACCCACCCGACCAAGGCAGTCTCCTAGTCGCTATGAAGACCTTCCTAATGACCTCCCTTCTTGGACGTTGTGGCACCAACGTTTGGGACATCCATCCAACACGTTAATGCGTAAAATACAGCGTGAAGGCCTATTAGGCTCTACTGTTTTTGGTACGCCATCCAAGGAACGATGTGAGACATGTGTATTATGTAAGAGCCAACGCCTGCCATATCCACATATTGCTCCCATCCGCTCCGCGCATGTGATGCAATTCCTCCATGGAGACCTAACCGGCCCCATCGCTGAACCTACATATGGTGAAGCACGTTATTTATTCTTATTAATTGATGATTATTCACGACGTGTCTTCCCCTTTTTCTTGAAAAAGAAAAGTGATGTCTTGGATGCCTTACGAACATTTGTTTTACAGCGCCAGAACGAGACTGACCACAAACTTGTAACGCTTCAGACCGACAACGAGCCCATATGGAGGTCTGCCCCATTCGAAGCCTACTTGGCTAGCCAAGGAATAAAACACCTTTATTCTGCACCATACTCGCCGCAGACAAACCCATTAATTGAACGCTCATTTCAATCCATCATCAAGAAAGCTACGACTTTGCTCCAACATAGCAGATTACCAATACGACTTTGGCGCTTTGCAGTTGAGATGTCATGTTATTTGCACAACCTTCTACCAACTAAGCCCCTGTTCAATTCGGAGCATCAAAGCCCTATGAGTCGATGGAGACCAAGCCGATACCCGTCATCCACACCTACACATATGCATGTATTTGGTTGCCTGGCCTACTATGTCTTGCCGCTACAACAACGCCAAAAGTTCACACCGACTGCTCGTCGTGCGGTCTACCTGGGTTATGCTAAACGCAGTATTGGTTTCTTAGTGGTGGATTTAGAGTCGAAGAATTTCCTTGTTAGTCGAGATGTCCGTTTCGATGAACAAGTACGTGGTGGCGATTTACTGACTCCTTTTCTACCAAACTCATAAAACTCTACCGTCTTGGACACTGATATCCATTACGACATACCAACCCATCGACGCCAGGGACCGCCACCCATTCAGGATCCACCACCATTGCCCGAGATCCCTTCACCAGCTCCCGACCTACCAGTGTATGGACCAACACGTGGACGCGGTCGACCCCTAGGCACAACCAAGGTAGTTATGGAAGAAAGACGCGCTCGTTAGGCGGCACAAAATCTTCATTCTGTTCCGCTTGATTCTGATGATGATGATGACGAACCAATGATATTGTTGCGTCATCTCATGACCGCTACATCCATCCCGACACCCAATACATTTACGGAAGCTATTCACTCAATCGAATCGTCTGGCTGGCGTAAAGCCATGGTTGCCGAATTGGATTCCATGCGTAGCCATCAAGTCTGGACACTCGTTCCTCGACCCCCGAATGCTAAAGTAATACGATCTAAATGGGTATTAGTTCGTAAACAAAATCCGGATGGTTCCTTATGCAAACTTAAAGCACGTCTCGTAGCAGCCGCGTGGAACGAACGTGCAAAAGTTGATTACGTAACTTCATATTCGCCCACTGTCAGGAATTCCTCTGTGCGTTTAGTGTTGGCCCTTACAGCAAAATTACACCACAAGCTGTACTTCCTTGACACCGTGACAGCCTACTTATTCGGGAAAATAACAAGGACTGTATATTTGCGCCAAGCACCAGGTTATGAACAAACCGGGGGGGGGGGGGGGGTGACCAGGAACTTGTTTGTCTTCTTCAACGCCCCATATATGGACTTTCAGAAAGCGGGAGAAACTGGTACCAATGTATTAGTGATATCTTCCGACGCTTATAGTGTTAATTAAGTCAAACTATGACCCTTGCGTATTTGTTCAAACATCTGGTGATAGCTCATTGTACCTTTGTTTATTCGTAGATGATAAGTTGATCAGTGTCAAAACTGACGAAATCTATCAATCTTTTCTAACCAACTTACGAATTCATTTAGAAGTTGTCGAAGTAGATGACCAAAAATATATAGGTTATGAAATTGAACATGTTAGCAACTATATTACACTAAGTAATTCTAAGTATATTGCTACAAAGTTGGAATATTTTGGATTAACAGAAGCAAACCCGTTCAGAACTGTTTCTGCAACATTAAAGGTGCTGGGTGATTGCCCGGATTCAGTCGGTTAATAAAACGACTTACCTTGAAATGTTGGGGTCCCTGATGTTTCTGGGAATCCAGAGTAGGCCGGATATTTTATTTAATATTGTTCAACTAGCGAGACAATCTGCAAATCCTAAATTAGCTCATTTCACAGCTTTAAAGCGTATTTGGCGCTATTTGAAGGGTACACGAAATTACAAGTTGCATTACGATTCTGCAAAAATTGGTGATATACAAGCATTCTCGGACGCATCCTGGGATTCTGTTTCTGGCAGCAAAGGAGTTAGTGGATACCTGATTTGTTTGGGTAATTTACCAATTGCATGGTCGAGTAAGACACAAAATCTCGTTGCGCATTCCAGTTGTGAAGCTGAGATCACTGCCATGGCAGATACGATAAAGGAATTATTCGTTTTGAGAGGTTTGCTCTCTGAGCTAAGTCCCACTGAATTGTCGTATCCAATTAAAATACACACCGATTTTAAGTCTGGAATTGATCTTGTTACAAACGGCTGTAGTGCGCAATCGAGACATTACTTGCATACGGTTAATTTCATACGAGATGAAGTAGATAAAAACAATATTGCTTTAATTTTCTGCCCTACGGATGAAATGCCAGCAGACCCGTTGACCAAGAACGTGTCTGGTAAGAGGTTGACAAGTATTATGAGTGCACTTTTTTGCCTCGACTATACCATAGATAATAAACAAAAACGGAACGTTAAATGTTTAGAGTAAGGATCTAAAAGTCAAACCCTAGAAGGAACACGGACAAGCTTTGACAGTCAGGGTCTAGGTGTAAAACTTGTCAGTAAGAGGCTGGAAAGCATTAGACCCTTACTACCCGGTGGTTAGATTAGTTCTAGTCTCTTCGGACTGAACGTGTGTATAAACTGTTGTAGCAGGTTTTCTTTGTACTTAGAATATTGTTTTGGAACTTTAATAACACAATTTTCTTGTGAACTTTGGCATTTTGTCTTTTGATGCTTTAGAATTTTTATTATATTTCGTAGATTTATGGTAGAGGATTACCATTATGCTGTCTGCTACGAATATGCTGGCATGTTACTAAATTGAAAAATCGCCAGTGTTAATTAGAAAGTTAACTAGATATTCCGTCTTACTTCTTCCCGTCCTACACGGAGCTCTGGCGGTAGTTGCGGCTACTAATACATCTGCTAATGCTTTTGCCTTCGAAGCAGCAGAAGGCAAAGCATTAGCAGAGGTATTAGTAGCCGCAACTTCCGCCAGAGCTCCGCGTAGGACGGGAAGAAGTAAGACAGAATATCTAGTTAACTTTCTAATCTATGACTATACTATCCGCCAAGAAAGAAGACTTTCCTTATATGGTCATTTTATGACTACTCATCTTTCATGGAAAAAGATATACTATATAACTGCGTCGTCGTGGCAACGCTATTAGACCAACAACAATGGCGTCGCTTTCCGATCAAGTTCGTGTCAGCAAGAAAGAGTAAACTCTCCACAGTCAAGCTAGGTGTGTTATTTGGAACGTTTTTCAGTATTTCAAGAGGCAAGGGGAATCTATTTCTATTTGCGATTTATTGAGTAGCACTGCATCAGCTAAAATGTGTCGGTTAAAACAGTGCATAGAATTACCGACGCTGGCAAGTTAGGCTGTTCAACGATCGACCCCGTTATGGAAGCTGCTGCCGGTCCTTCATTCACCTCGCCGGGATGGAAACGGTTCCACCCCGCGCCGATCACCGACTTGGACAAGTTCGAGTTGTCTTGTCAGAGCTACTGTAAATGAAATTCACCAAGCATACGATTATTCTACCATAGATTCGATGGTAATTGTTTGGAAACCTTACTTTTCACGCTATCGACCTTATTCACCTACCTATCGATTCCTTTCGTCGTTAGGGTTCCGAAAATCATAACGAAAACATGTGCAAACGCTTTTTTATTTTTTTTTAAATTATTAAAACACGCTAAAACGCTACGCACAACTATCGTTCCGTCATCGCGATGTTGCGAGGTGGATGGGCAACAAGAAAACCTGATTCCGCGCCCCTGCGTTTACGGAACTTATCTCGTTCCGGTAACAGACGAAATGGCTGAAGCAGACGAAAAATTGGTTGGTGTATATCGATATTTGCGGCCGGAATCACAGACCGCAGGGGCGCGCTTCGCGCGCATTATTATATACATCGAGAATTGGTGTAATCAGAAAAAGTATGACGCAAGCATTTGTGAAACAAGGAAGTAGCATAATTTGTTCCTTGTTTCACAAATGCTTGCGTCATACTGTTTCTGATTACACCAATTCTCGTTGTATATGATAATGCGCGCGAAGCGCGCCCTTGCAGACTGTAAATCCGGCCACAAATATCACCGTATGCCTAGGAAAGAGATAATTTTCGTTTAGTAACGTTCTGGTTGAAATCAGGTTTTCTAGTTGCGGAATCATCGCGTAGAATAGCTGCCGCTTCTATAGCTTGTTGTGCGTAGCGTTTTAGCATGTTTTAATAATTTTTTTAAATAAAAAAAACGTTTGCACACGTTTTCGTTATGATTTTTGGAACCCTAACGACGAAAGGAATCGATAGGTAGGTGACTTAAGTCAATAGCGTGAAAAGTAAGGTTTCCAAACAATTACCGATTCGATTCATTCTAAACTTGTTGCGAGGACCGGATTTGCAGACAATAAAACATCTCTCCGTTGTATTCTCCGCGGTAAGTTAAAAACGAAGTATCGCAAGTTCGAAAAGTACGTAAATTTTATATTGAACGGCCCGATATTGTTTCGCATCGTCATTGTTGTTTACGGAAAATAAGAGAGGTACGGGCAGGAGGGAGGCCGCTTATTTATCTTAATGAAACGTGGGTAAATGCACACCATGGTAGAGAGAAACAATGGCATAATGATGATTTAAAAATTCGTGGACGCTTGATTCCAACAGGAAAGGAAAGAGGCTTATTTTGTGTCATGCCGTCAGCAGCACAGGATTCGTACCGAATACTAAGATGTTATTTCGCTCCAAAACAAAATCGGGTGATTACCAGCACATGGCCAACATGTGTTATGATTGCCAGCCTACCACTGCGACCACGACCCTATCGAACTCATTTGGGCACAGGTGAAGGAAGACGTACGTAAACATAAATAATTTACACTGGCCGAAATGGAGAAACTTACTACAGCCACGATTCAAGCAGTTTCTCCTAACAATTGGAAAAAAGCTGTGACCGCGTCGTGGAAATTGAAAAAGAAGTATCACTGGGAATCCGATCACTTGGTCGAGGAAACGAGTGGAATTGCTCATCATTTCGACGGTAGAGAGCGACAGCGATGAAGAAACTGACTAAAAAGGTTTTCATACTTCGCCATTTTTCCCTTGACTCGAGAAATGAAACATCCAAAAAACAAACCCCTGCCTCATTATTCAACAGTCGTTACACGTAATGCTCAGTCCTTTTTAGGACTACACCCTAAAACGGTCCCTCTCTGGATCACCAAATGTCGAAAAGAGAATTTTATTGCTTGTTTATTATTAGTAAAATAAAGGTTATTACCCAAATAAAAAATGCATTGAATAAAACAGCTATAAACATACCAGTATTTTAGGAGCAAAATGATAGTCAGAGCGCAATAAAAAGTTTAATCAAAAAAAAGTTTTGTGTATCCTTATATGCAAGGATCCTGAGTGTAATCTTTAAAAGTTAAAAGTGGAGGAAGGGGGGGGGGATATTCTCCTTACTAAGCGTTGTTTGCTTGCACCCGCACATTCTCAAATAGGTAAAACAAACTATAAGGTCTATGGGTAAATTAGCAACAACAACAAAAAAGAAAGTAATACTTTCTCTAAAAAAGAAGGAAAAAACTTGAAAATTGGGGGGGGGGGG